>VRLP01001479.1:0-126793 GCA_009660295.1 Lophius piscatorius
CCTCAATACAATCCTGTCTTGGAGGTCTACAGAGAATTCCTTGGACTTCTTGGTTTGTGCTCTGACATGCACTGTCAACTGTGGGACCTTATATAGACAGATGCGTCTTTCCAAATCCTGTCCAATCACCTGAATTTACCACAGATGGACTCAAATCAAGTTGTAGAAACACCTCAAGGACGATCAGTGGAAACAGGATGCGCCTGAACTCAATTTTGAGTGTCATGTGTCTGAATACTCATGTACATGTTATATTTTCGTTCTTTATTTTTAGTACACTTGAAAAAATTTCAAACATTTTTTATCATAATGGGGTTTTGTGTATAGATTTTTGAGGAAAAAATGAATTTAATCTATTTTGGAATAAGGCTGTAACATTACAAAATGTGGAAAAAGCGAAGCCTTGTGAATACTTTCCGGTGGCGCTGTACTTTTTCCCAAGCCATGGTTAATGCTTCCTCATCAGCGACCCCTTTGACCAGTGGTATTCCCCAGAGCTCCATCCTAGGCCCCTTACTCATTAGCGAATACTTGCTGACACTGGGTCACATTTTAAACAGGTTCAGTCAAGTGGCACATTTTTCAATAAGAAATAAAGACTCAAAATGTGCTCAACCAAACAGCTGAGCAGGAAGTTGAAGGGTTAGAAAAATATTGCGGGGACCTACACAATACTATGCAGGTGGTTGTAATTTTTATGAAGTAGTTTATTTAAGTGATTTGTTTTACACACAGCTGCAGGTTGACCACAGCTACTCCTCAAACCTTCAGTAACAGCACACAGTTGTATACAAATGAGCTGTAACTCCGGTTCTTGTTTATTTTCAGTGGGTTCTTGCCAGGTTGGACGACGCAAGAGAGAGTTTACCCAAATACTAACTCATCGGGAAGAAGAGTTCCTCTGTGTGTCAGTGCCTTTGCTGCTTAGTGCATGCGACTGCGGTAAACTGACAGTTAGTGTGTCGCTGTGAAAGGCTGAGTCAGTCTGTCTGTGCATGCCTGCACAATCATTTCCCCGCATCCAACCAAACCATGTTCTGCTTTCTGTTTGATTGCACTCATCATCATTGTATCATTCAATTTTAATGACTCAAGAAAACCACACTTTACAGATTCTCCTCATCTGTGTCTGCTTGTTTCTGAGATACTGCTGAACCTGAAGGGAATTCACGTTGCCTTGGCTTTTAGAATTCCATGTTTAGTCTGAAACACATGGTGTAATTCATTCATTTAGTTGCACTGAACATATATTGGGTTGTGTTTGGCTGCATCAGCTACAGCGTTTGAGTGCAGCATCCAGTCCGTCAGAGCAAACGTAATAATGTAAGATGTTAATGATGCCAGATTAAGTAAAGGAAAACTCTTTTTAATTGATAACATAATTTAAAATATGGGTCTTTCAAACCCATCTTACTCTTTTATTTAATTTGATTTTTATGTTCTGCTGCTGAAAAGAAGATTTAGAGTTGCATGCTATTTTTATACAGTGCTTACACAAAGAATCTAATAATAATAATAATGTAACGTCTGTACATATTTAATCATCCTCACATTAAAGATTGTGTTGTGCCATTACAGACTGTGAAGATATATTTGCTTTTTTTTATACCACACATATGCAATGCCAATTGAAATGAGTCATAGAAAGAAGCATATATTTAAAAGAAAAGAATGCTAATTATTATCAGCTGCTGTTGACTGATGTGTGTTTTAAAGGTTTACATTTGGTTTGGGGTTGCATCACAGTTTACTACTGTTCAATAATTCTGTTGCCAATGATGGTCATTAAGTTTTAGAAGTGTTCCCTAATGTTTGTTTTTCCGTGTTTTACATAATTCAAAATAAAATATATTTCCAATTTCAGTGTGTTATTTTTTTGTGCTTGGTTCATACAAAGCACAAAACTGACTATCATTTATTGAAAACTCCATAAATGAATCCAGAGATTTTTAAAAACATATCTTGGATTATTTCCATTTCAAACAAAAATGTTAATGCTTACTGGCTGTAAGCAAACTCCTACAAATGGGTATTACAACATAAGTTAACCCTTTCCTGTCACACAAAAAACGATTACTTAGTATCTCTTATTTCTCATATCTAAGAAATTTAAAATTGCCCGTAAAATGACATTTTTTGGTTTATTATCTGATGTATTATACCATGATGAAGTTTTGTATGCCATGGAAATAAGTCAAAATTGTTAAACTAAGTTCTCCTTGTTCAACTTTCACTGATTGTCACATAATGACCCGCGGTGTCCCTCAGGGCTCTATCCTTAACCCCTTACTCTTAAGCGTATACATGCTGATACTGGGGTATACCATAAACCGGTTCTCAGGAGGGCAGCACACATTTATCCACAGCAAAATGACATTCAAGGGTTAAAAGACTCGGATCACATATCTAAGAGGAAGTCAACTAGAACAGCAGGTCAATAATAATTTAATCATATTCTTACTTCTTTTATGAAGATCTGCAGGACATCTAGAAGCGAACCAGTACTTCACACACAGAGATGATTATATTCCAGACAGAATCCCGTCATGTCTCTTACATGTTCAGTAACTCTTAGACTATTTGAAAAAAATGAAAGCAACAATACTTTCAGCGGCTGGAGGAGAGAACTATGTCAAATCTAACTTCTGGGTTCATACAAGATCTAAGATGTCCTCATTCTATCCTCTCCTGTTGCTTCATTCCTCTTCCTCTTACACCAGGTTGAACTCCTTCAGGTTGTGTCTGAGGATGGTGTCTTTGACCGCCACGAAGACGAAGCGGATGTTCTCCGTGTCTGTGGCGCAGGTGAAATGAGGGTACAGCGTCTTCTCCTTGTCCGGGTTTTGTTCCTGGTACAATTTCAGGATGAATTCTTGAGCTGCTGTGTGATCCTGCTGAGGTCCTGCAAGTCAGTCAGGACAGAAAGTCAATTCAGTTTCCCCGTATGAACATTATTACGTATAAAGTTGCGCCCTAAGAATGTGGAAGTATGATGAGAAACAAAGTACAACGAATACGGTTTTCAAATACACATTCTTCAGATCAACATCTAACGCATAAAGCATTCAGTTGAGGAGTTTCCTAACCCGTCCTGGAGAAATTACGATGTCCAGCAGATCCAAGACGTGCTTTTTTATCAGAGGAACTAAAAATTATTTAGGCATCTGTATAGAATCCGCAAGCTAATAACAATACTATCTATATTATCTTAGGACATAAGTACCGGTGGCTCAAACCAAACTAAACCGCTGCTATTATACATTATAGATGACTAGTCCATTGCTGTCGTCCCCGACAACAAGGTACATCCCTAAAAAACCCACAATCCCCTGTGTTGTACAAGCAATCCCCCATAATGAACTCCTCAATCTGAAAACTTTGATAGAAAACTCCCCCTAGTGGCATGAATACGCAACTGTCCTTTCCCCAAAATCAATCCAGTTCTCCTCACACTAAGAACTGATCCATACAATCGTTTGTGAGTTATCGTTTTAACACAAAGGATACAGCCAAATGAAAAAGTAATCTCACTACTGTGTTTGTCCACAGCTAAAACCTGATCCAACTATTTGGCACATCAACACAAATGTTCTTCCTGCATACAACGACCAACCGTAACATTAAAATCACCTGACTAACCTTTTGAAGGTTCCCTTTTTGTCATTAAGCTACTCTGTAATGTACGGTTGTTTCTGACACCTTCCTGTCAGAACCAACATGAAGTGAATCAGGACTTTTTATTACATAGCTGTTTTGAGTAAGTTCTAATAATAATAATAATAATACACTTTTAAATTATAAAATACATTTGGATCAAATCTCAAAGTGCTAAAAGTTCTGATGTTCTCATTGTTTCACCAGTTGTCATTTCTCAGACCACTTTGGTAAGTTCAAACCACAGCAGATCAGCATCATCCAGTAAGACATGCAGTTCTGGACCCAGTCGTAAAGCTATTGCTGTTTCCCCCTAGTCAAAGTTGCTCAGATCCTTACAATATCCCCTTTTTCTGGTTCCAACAAATCAACTTCGGGACAGAATGTTCATTCCTGGGCTAATATGCCCCACCTACTGACAGGTTCCATGTTAACGAGACGATCATTGCTATTCTGATGTCACCTGTAAGTGGTTGTAATGATATGGTTGGTTGGCATATGATGTATGTTCCTCCTGCTGACTCACCTGTGAAATCAGGGAAGTAAGTGGCTAGATGAGAGAACATGATCTTCTCCTTGAGGATGTCGGTCTTGTTGAGGAACAGTATGACGGAGGAGCGCTGGAACCAGGGGTAGGTGATGATGGTTCTGAACAGGGCCATGCTCTCCTCCATACGGTTCTGGAAACAAGCATCAGCAGACAGGACACATTCTAACGGCTCAAAGCCTGGAACCTGAGTTTCTATGGAGCTGAAGTCTCACCTCGTTATCGCACTCAGCCAGCACCTGGTCGTACTCGCTGAGCGCCACCAGGAAGATGATGGAGGTGACATTCTCAAAGCAGTGGATCCACTTCCTCCTCTCTGACCTCTGACCCCCCACGTCCACCATTCTGCAATGACATCAAAGTTCATCATTAATGAACCCTAAAAACATGAGACATTAAAAAAGCGTTTCTTTTGATGGAACCAAGTCAGTGACCTTTTTTTTTTAACGTCTTTCTCTGTGTGTTCATCTTTATTACTGCTACGTTTGGACCACAACCCATTCTTCTCATCTGTGATTTAATCAACATCAAAGTCATGTTTTTCAATTCATGAACTGAGGTTTTTTTTTATTGCCTCAGCTTTTTTGGCAATTCATTGTTACTGAATACATTTTTTTCCATTTTTTTTCAGTTCATCCGTTTGGGTTTTATGGAGAACTCAGTCAGTTAAAAAGTTGTTTACAGCCTACCGCAGTTAATGATTGCATTTATAAATAGGAATAATATAAAATCCGAACACACTGACTCTCGTTCTCTCGATCCACAGTTCTTATTCTTTTCTCTCTCATGGTTTTGATGTTCAAGGTACACTAATTAAAGGTTTGTTCAAGTTTGTGGTTCAACAGGTCGCACTCGCTGTCTCTCTCTCTCTCTCTCTCTCTTGCCTCCTCACTCTCCCTATCATTACTCATCTCTCTGCCGCCCCCCTTCTCCCGCTCCATCTCTCTCTCCTTTCCCAGTTCTCTCGCCCTGCGATCTCTGTCTGCTGCGTCTCCTCCTCTCTATCCTTACCCTGTATATCCTCCATGTGTCTTCCTCTCTCTTCACTCTCTCTGCACTACTTCTCTCTGTCTCTCCTGTTCATCGTTGTTTATTTACATTTTTCTCAACTCATTGTGGTAAAATTATTTCATGACTGACATTTTTCAAACTAACTTCTAACAGAAACCTCAGGTAGCCGTTCAGTTTCTCTGGCATACGCCGGTACTTGTAGGAAATCTGACCTGAAGATGACATTCTCCATGTCAAACGGGTATTCGATGATTCCTGTGGTTGGCACTCGGACTCTGAGGATATCCTGCAGGTCGGGTAAGTATGTGGGCTCTGCAATTCGATCCAGGTCAGTAAGGTAGCTTGAAAAAAAGATGGAGAAATAATGGAATTATATCCCCAAAAAATATAAGATATATTATGGAATCGTCACCATATTCCATATATGGTGCCTCCAGATCCTTAGTTTTAACGCAATAACACAGAAACCCTTTCATGGATCTTATTCAAATTTTGTGAAGAAGTACTGAATTGATTTTGAGAAAAGTCGGCTTTAGATTTCAGACACTAGGGGGAGCTTAATCTCCAAAAGTTTTCGGGCAAAACTTTCTCAACCATTGGAGCGATTTTGGCTAAATTTGGTGCATATGAATTGTCTAAAGGAGATCTGTCTTGTATTTATCATACTTTATTCTGAATTGTCATGTCTTAGTCACTATGGGGAGCTTTTCTTTGAAAAACACTGTTTTTCGGACATAACCTCCTAACCGTTGATCTGATTTAGTCCAGATTTTGTACATATGAATCGACTTGTGAGATCTATTTTGTACGTATCAAAATGTACCATGATAATTCATATTTGCTCACAAGGGGGAGTTTCCTTAAAAAGAAAAGGGTGGACAAAACGTCACATTTAATTTGAGGAGTTTAAAAAGGGAGATTGATTGTACAATGTAGGGGCTCGGGGGCTTTTCATGGAGGACAACAGCATAGGCTGTAAATATCTTATTTTCTATCAAAACAGATATAAACCACTCTGACTGCTGAGTATTAAATCTGTGGCACACAGGAATTTTTTAATCCCATCGGCATCAGGGTTTTTGCTCCAGTATAGAAGTACAAATATGGTGTATTTCAGTTCAAAAATCTATAAATAGCAACAGAAGCCTGATCTAAAAAGATTGTTATCCTGTCCCATCAGCAGTTTTACATTTATTACATTACTGTCTCCCTGAGGGTTTGCTAACCTCTAACCAGGGCCATAGATGCTGTGAAAATACCCAGATCAGGACCCCAGTGCTCCTAATATAACCCCATATAATCAACAAAAACAGTCTTTTATTTTTCCTTAGGCATTTTGTTTACATCAATGTTTAAATTACTTCAGGACAATGATTGGGTAATGAAATAGCAAATTCTTATGCTCCTTCCTTAGGTTGGAAAAAAAGTGACCATATATGAATTTTCTTAATTTAAAAATGACTGAATCAGCTGAGGAAATGAGGAAATATCCACTGTTTAGAGCTTTAGATTTATTTGGAGGTTAATAAAATCAAACATGCAATTTATTGTCTGAAATTGCATGTTTGACTTATTTTGAAGTATTGTTGACGTATTACAGTGGGCCTCGGCCACTGTAATACTTCCACTTTGTTTTTATACACACTATCCAGGGGAATGATTTATTGTTTCTCATGTGAAAATAATGATAATATGACATGATAAAACAGCAAAACACCGTCACAAATCATCGTGTGATAAAACGAGTACGTAGTTAGTGCGGATAAAGTGACAGTATAAATAAGAATTAATTATTTAATGCTCTGCTCGGCTATTTGGTTGAGTACACCTTGAGCCACTGGGTCTTATTGTAACATGTGTGCCACTGGAAAGAACCTGTTTGTAATATGATCTATTTTCAGTCTGTCTTCATGTATCCTGATGTGTAAGGGGCCAAGGACGGAGCCCTGTGACACACCATAAGTCAAAGATCGGCCTTAACCGTGGCTATTGAGAAGGTCCTGTCGGTAAGTATGATTTTTGGTGGGTTAATTAAAGCATGGCAGGACTTGCTAAAGTAAGCTAGTATTATAAGTTACTAAAGGTACTAAAGGTTGAGTTACTCTAATTTAAATTGACTATTTTCCAAGACAAACAAATTTTCATCGACCTTTTTCTATTTTTCTTTTAAGTGTGATTTTTTTTCACTCTTTAATAACATTCTTGACCAAATTAAGGTATAATTAAGGTATATTTTAAGTGCCTTAGACATTAATTAAATATAAAAAATATGTAAATAAGTAATTTTTCCATCGTTTTTTTTTCTTGATGAGGATATTAAAAGGTAAATAAATAATGAAGCAAAGCGTTGATGCTGAGAAATGACAGTGCCGTAACTAAAATTCAATAAAATAATAATAGTACAATCCCATACTTAAGCCTTGCAACAAACACAAACAAACAGTCTCATAGTTTAAGCCTATTAAACTGATTGACTTAATATTTTCAGGCCTTACGTTTTGGTGTAGAGAAATCCCCCTCTTGTTAGTCAAATGTATTCCTGTTATAGGTGTCTGTGGTTCAAGCCTGCCAGGAATCAAGAGAGTAGACTCACTATTTGGTGGAGTCGGACAGCTGGTATTCCCTGCGCCGGTCGTAGCACTCCTGTATTCCTGCATCATTCCACAGGCTGCTGATGGCCGCGGCAAGGTTTGGATCTAACTCCTCCACCTTATCCACCTCCACTTCCAGCACAGCGTCTGCGTGGCTCTGTGGACACAAACACCATGACAATCAGAGTGATTTCTCTCTACCTTTGTGGAGAATGGTCAATGACAGAAAAGGAGCAAGAGTCTTGTAAGATTTAGACAGAGGGAAGAATTATTAATATAGAATTAGTGTGAAGAAATATTGTGTGTCCAAAGCAGCTGTTTCCCTCCATACCAGCAGATTTGATCATGTTGAGACTAGTTAAGAAAAAACAAATGAAGGAGCTGACACAGCACTTCTACTTTACATGTTAGCAGTAGATGTATATAGCTTTATCATTTACGCTTTTATTTTCCAGTATTATGAATACATTGATTTTCCAACTTATAGTGCTGTGAAAAAGTAATGGTCCCCTCTGGATTTTTTTTTTTTTTTTTCTATTTTAATTTGCATATAATATTAAACTGTGTGAATCGAACAGAAACAAATAAAAAATTTGAATTTTATTTACTGAACAAACAATGAATCATTCCAAAACTCCCCAAAAAGCAATGATTCATTCAGGATTTCATGAAAGGTTCAAAGAATACACGCAAGGATCTTCAACAGATCAGTTCCTAGCTCCAGTTATCAGGAGTGTTTGGTTGCCGTTGCTGCTGCTAAAGGTTGTACAACTAGTTGTTAAGTTCAGGAGGGGAAAATACTTTTTCACAGTAGATATTTGGCCGTTTTTTCGCTTTATAAAATTAAATAATCATTTAAAGCTTGTATTTTGTGTTTACTCAGTCTGCCTTTCTTTTATGGTATTTTTTTTGCTTGAATATCTGACATTTTAGTAGAAGACACACACAAATAAAGAAAATGATAGAGGGGTCCAATACTTCATCGCTGCATTATACCTTCTGTCCTGAAATCTTGAATGAGGGCTGTCACTAAAGAATTTAGTGTTTTTATCTGATGTTTTTATTTTGGTTTAATTCTGGTTTTCTGTCAGTGTCATCATACCTTGTTAAAACTAGGCCTACACTGTCGCCCCCGATAGCAAGGGCATATCCCCCAAAATATCCACTATTTATTATACAAGCTATCCCTCTGGTTGAATTCCTCACATTACATGTGAAGTTACTTGTAAAATATTGGGTTTTTCATAGAATACAATCTCCCATAGTGAGTAAAATATGATACATTCAAGATATTGTTTTCTAAGAAAACTCCCACTACTGAGTACAAATGAACTAAGGAGTAAAATATGAAAGGATTAATCTCATATGCACCAAAATTTTCACTAAATCGGACCAAACGGTTGACAAATTATGGTCCAAAAAGTTTGAAGATAAGCTCCCCCTAGTGACAAAAATATACAAACTATCAACATGACTCCAGTTCTTCCTCACACTAAAGTCTATGAGGGTATAAAATTTCAAATGATCTATGAAAAACTTAAAAAGTTAAAAAAGTTATTGTGTTGACACGAGGGATCTGCGGCAGCGGCAATGCCGGTTCCATTATATACCCAACTTTTCAGGGATATTACAAAATCAGATGTTACAAGACTTCCTGCTGAGCTTACACAGTAGAAAAACAGTTTAAAAGCTCTAAAAGAAGCAAAAATGAATGCTTTGAAAGTTTGACTGGCTCTTTACCTGATTTTGGGGATCAGAGAAGGATATACTAAGCGCCGCCGTGGCTCGCACCATCGTCTGCATGGAAGTGTAGATGTTCTGGTACACCAGTTTGGCGTAACTTCTCTTGTCCTCATCGGTGTATCCGCCTCCATGGATAATCCGCATCTGTTTGATAAAGGTGCTTTTTCCACTTTCTCCGGTACCTGTCAGATACACTCAGATTCCAGTGATATCTTTTTTCATACAGAGGATGCATATATTATATTTCTACCTATTATTATTATCATCATCATCATCATCATCATCATCATTGTCATAATTATTGTATCATACTTTATAAAACCTACATAGCTCTCCATTGCTTGAGTATGTGTTGTTGAGTGGCTATGTGATTGCCCACATGTGTGTCGTGCTAAACCTTGTTCCAAAGAAGAGCTGATTAGATTTTGAAGCCCATTCAGGATCACTTTTTTTTTTTTTTTGACTTTCTTCCAGACTCCAGATTTTGAAAATAGTTTTGCTAATATTATGAAAAAAGAAAATAAACCAATGAAAATAAATGAACATTCACTATGAAAATGGGTCTAAATCTGGATCATAATCCAGTTCTGGGAGATTCCAACATATATTGGGATGAGAATATCATCTTTGTATGGATGGCTGTAGCTCGTAGGTGGTGGTTCCATCCCAGCCTGGCAGGACGGGGATCGAACATGACTGTGTTCCATCCCAGTTCTTGAGCAAGATCATGAACCCCAATTTGCTCCCAGGGCGCCAAAGATGGCTGCCTGCTGTACTTCAGGAATAGATTAAAATCAGACAACCAGTTTGGCTACGCTGTGATACTTGTATATTTGTATGTGAAAAATAAAGGCTTCTCTCCTATCATAGATTGTTTTGCGGTACAGTATCAAAGTCACTGCCACCCGAGAGAATGGAGATTCAGACTCATTTCAATGGATGTCATGTGAGAAAGTTAAATGGTAATATCTAGAGGGGGGGAAAAAAAATGTGTATCTGGATTATGGAAAATCCTAATTTTGTCAAAAATTCTCGAAATATCTAGCGATTCCAAATACTAGCAGTTTTTTCTTTTTTCAAAATAAATGTGAGGTTATGTCTGAAAAACATCATTCTTCATAACAAAACAAAAAAAAGAAGCTCCCTAGTGAGTTTAATTTGAGCTATTAGTGTAAACTATAGGGTGGAAGATAAATCTCCTTGAGTCAATTTGATTTAGACCACATTTGGACTAAATCGGACCAATAGTTGAGAAATAATGGCCCCAAAACTGTGTAAATAGGTGACTGACCCACTTTCCCAAAATCACTCCAATTCTTCCTCGCTCTAAGGTCTAAATGAGTATAAATTTGAAAATGATCCATGAAACAGTTTTTGAGATATGAAAAAACTTCTTCTCCACGGAGATGGAAGTTTTCACCGTGGTGAGTGCAATTGTATCGATAACGTTTGTAATTTCAGGATTGAAATGACGTACAAGCTCCCTGACAGAGGTCCAGGGGAGACTGGCTGTGGAAGAGAGAGCCTGAATAGATTGTTGACTGGTGTTTTCAGTGATATACCTTATTGGGATGACCCCCATCTGATCACTGTCACTGTTAAACCCGGAGACACATGCTACTAACACTCACACACACATACGCAAACGCACACACACTCTTACACACAGTAATGTCATGTTCAAGTCCTTCAAGTCCTTCAGAACGAGCTCCTTATTTCCTCACTCAGTCCATGCAATGCTGAATATATTTGTTAAACAAATGCTCGTTTGCTCACGGAACTAATTATTGCAAGTTGCGTCCCCGCACACGGAGTGTGTGTGTGTGTGTGTGTGTGTGTGTGTGTCTCAGTTCAAACCTGGCTCTATATCCTGCCTTTCAAAAACAGAGTGTTTAAAGCCTGAGTGGTACAAGCAGGCTTCCTGCTGGTTTTGCATGGATGGATTTTCATGGACCATGAGAACTCGAGTCTTCACATCCTGGCAAACAAGCCGTAGACAAATGATCTGCATTTGAATGCATCATGTTTACAAGTCAAGTTACCTGGAGAAGAGGGGGGTTTGACCGAGCTAGGTGGATAAACTCTAAGACAGAGGTAAATCAAGCTCCGGCAGATCTGCTGTGTTTGACTTGTTCAGAGAGAAAGGAGACGGTAAAAGTAGCTTTGACTGGACATTTTATCCAGTCCATGTTGAACTACTTGCGGCGCAGCCACACGTTAATCAGGTAGTTAAACCCAACAAACTAGGCCTATGCTGTCGTCCCTGACAGCAAGCGTATATTTCTAAAAAGCCTCAAATCCCCTGCGTTGTACGTCTGACAGTGTGGCTCAAGAGTGTGTTTGGTCTCCTGGACTTGCTCCTGATGCGAAGGAGCATGTTGCCCTTGAGGATCTCCTCCCAGACCTGGATTAGGGTATCCGCCGGCTCCTGGACAGTCTGTGGTCAGTGATGGTGGCATGTCATGCACAGATACATAACGTCCCAGAGGTTCTTAGTTGGATTCAGACCTGCAAAATGTGAGGACCAGTCAATGGCATCAATACCTTCATCCTCCAGGAACTGCCTAAACACTCTGACCACATGAGGCCGGGCATGGTCCTGGACCAGGAGGACTGACAAGGTCCACTGGACCAGTGTAAGTTCTGATAGTGGGTCTGATTTTCATCCTGGTACCCAACAGCGGTCCAGTACCATTGGCTACCCTGTAGAGGTCTGTGAGACCATCCAAGGATCTGTCTCCCGAGACCGTCACTGAACCATCGCCACACCGGTCCTGCTGGATGATGATGCAGCAGCATCAAGTTCTCCACCGCATCTCCAGACTCTGTCACGTCTGCCACATGACATCAGTGTGAGCCTGCTCTCATCCGTGAAGACAACAGGGCACCAATGGAGAAGTTCCGCATTCTGATGTTCTCTGGTGAACATCAATCCAGCTCCATGGTGCTGGGCTGTGAACTCAGGACTCAGGTCCCACTGAAGGACTCTGGGCCCTCATGCCACCTTCATGGAGTCTGTTTCTGACAGTAGCTGGTGGAGGTTTTTTGTGCGGCTCCTGTCCCTCCTCACACAGCAGATACCGGTCCTGCTGCTGGGTTGTTGTCCTCCCACATCTCTGTCCAGCTTTCCTGTTGTAACGGCCCATCTCCTGGTATCTCCTCCATGCTCCTTCAATTATATTTGGGTCCAGATCCTACTTTGATGTGTCGTAGATCTTATAGCGATGTTATTTTGTAATTCTTGTCCAAGTCTTACAGACATTATTGATAAAGTTACCGACTCTATCTCCTCATGGCTAATAGACAAGAAAGTAATTCTGGATCTAGAAGTTGATCCGAATCGAGACCAGAATCTAATGAAATATTCCTTGGAACCATACAGAACCTCTTCAAAATAACTTATATATATAAATATATAGCCTTTTTCTACATTTTTTGGCCTTCACACAGACATTCATACAGTGATGATAGAGGCTGCCATGTACACACCAATGGAACAGCCTGTTGGAGCGACTTGGGGTTCAGTATCTTGCTAGTATCAAGGACACTTCGACGTGTGGCCGGAGATCGAACCACTGACCTTCAGATAAGTGGACAACCGCTCTACTAACTGAGCCACCAGTCAAAATCTTTCTGAATATGAATACCTGCTTTTTCTATGTAATCAATAAAGACTTCCTCTCTGTGGGTGGCAGATACAATTTTCACCTGTATAATCTAATTATTTTAGTTGATATTTTGTGGGTAACACTCCAAAACCTTCTTTTGTGGGCGAACCCTTTCTTACAAAGCATTGGAGACGCTCCTACAGCTCACTCGCTGCACAGGGATGGATTTGCATGATGTTTGCATGAGGAGCACCTGCATCAGCTACTCCTGGTTTCCCAGTAAACCACTGACCGTGGCCTTGGTGGTGACTTATGGGTCTATTATGATACCACACTGCAGCGAGAAACTAAGTAACGTCCAAACACTCATAGATTCATGATGCCGCTTGACAATCCCCTGCTTCCACATTCAGTGCATTTGTTATATTCTCAAAGCCAGACTAGTGAAAGCAGAATTAATAACACATCTTTGAAAGGAGCATTCTGATTTCAAGCTTCAATCCGTCTCACCAGCCTCAGGCCTGCTGAAGCTTCATACAGTTCTGTCAGCTCATCATCTATGACTGTGTGTATAACCCTCCTTCACTGTGACAACACTAGACCTGCTGTCATCCCAGACAGCAAGAGCAAATCCCCCGAAAAAAACATATGTTTTAGAGGAAGATTTTTTTGTGAAGAATGTAATAATTCTTTAAATTACCTTATTTGGAAACCCAGAACCTTCTTTCTGCACAGGGCTTTCATTACATTCCCTGATATTGCAAAAAAAAATTAATTGTTTTAAAAAAGGCTCAATCCTTTTTTAAAACAAAAGAAGTGATCCAGAATCCTCACAGGTTTGCAGATATGCCAAAAACTTGAATCCACTCTTCCTTGGAACTCCGACACATAAACTGATCCAAATCTGTTGACAGCCTTGTAAGATATCTTATATCTTGCAGACAGGAGTGATCACCACCCCTAACTCTCTTTGTTGGGTGTGATCACGTGATCACGTGCACATGCATTAATTATTCCATCAGAGAAACATTTTAAGAGTTCTAAAGATTATTTGATGACATTTCGTGCAGAACGTGATACCGGAAAACCCAAAACTGTTCAGAGAAGTGTTCTTGAGTGAATGGTTGTGACTCCTGTTGAGCAGGTGGGATGATGCATGCTAGTCTCTGTGTGTGGATGGGAGAACGCTAACTCTTCACGTTGCTTAGTAAGATCTGTGAATATAAAGTGACGTGGATTGCGTCACTAACCCTGGAAGAAGGAGCACTCATGTGTGGAAGTTCTGATCCATGTGATGCTCACCCAGCAGCAGCAGCTTGAGTTCCCTTCGGGAGTCCTTCTTGTCCCTCCGCAGCTGTTTCTCAATCTCCTCGCTGATCCTCTGGTTCTCTCTGTCCTCTGCTGATATGCAGCATCCGGCCATCCTGCAAACTCTCTGCTCTGCTGGCGACGTTGAAAAATGTTTCAAGGCTTTTGGAAACGTCTCTACTTCTTGTCCTTCTCCCTTTTTACAAATTTACAAGGGGAAAGATTCAATGCATTTTCAAATGCAATAGCTTATGTTTTCTTCCTCTTCAGATCTAGAGAAGCCGTTTATTGATGATGATGATGATGATGATAAGTTGATTTGGATCAAACTTATATAAAGAAGTCTCGGTGTAAGTGTGAAGTCCGGAGATCTTCATCCAGGACTGGAGCACCGGTCCTCTCTGATAAGGTGCTGCTGGAGGTTACTTGTTGAACTTCATCTGACCCATCCTACAGGGTGTGGCAGACGAGGAGGAGAAAGTGGGAAGTACACTTCCACGGCTGGAAGGCTGTGCTGTGAAGAGGAAACTAAATAGGAAATATCAAACTCCCGCTTCTTCTTCAAAAATAAATCAATAAAGAAGAAGGTTCACATAAGAACCTCCTCAGGAATTTATCTTTTAAGAGTATTCCTTAGACAGACCAGGCGTTAAAGAGTCTAGATCAGTCAAAAGAACATTTGTTTTTTCAAAGAAGAGTTTTCTAGGATATTTTTTTTATTATTTGTTGTTTTCCAGAAAACCGGATTTGACATAATTTACACAAAAAAGGACATTATTTTTGGTATCGTCTGGAAGAACTACTATAATTAAATGTAAATGTAAATTCTTAACACATAGAGGATTTTCTGGAAATTATAATATTCCTTCCTGTGTTCCTCTACTTTTCATGAATAATTTTCTCCACTATTATTTTCAAATACTCATCTGAAAGGAAAACAGAATAATCTGTTAAGATTACACTTCTGAATGATGGACTTTTTTTTGCTTTTATTTATAACTTACTCTTTTTAAATTGGTCTTAATCTATTCATACCCTTGTTGGTTGTTATCAAATTATCTGTTGTTGCCATTTTCTATTTAATTTATTTATCTTTTGATGGAGTGTGTAAGGCTGCTTCTCTAAATTTCCTTCGAGATCATAAAGTAGCATCTGTCTCATAAGAATTTCAAATATTTTCATTGACCTGACGAAAATAAAACAGGATAACCTTAACAAAATGTGAAAAAAACTATTAAGTATATCAGACAATAGACAGAGAAGAACCAGTTAACCTCTGTGTAATTAAAGGAAGGGTGTCAGCGTTTTAGTACCACTTTCATTAACTTCAGCAGTTTGGCTTTTCCTTTGGAGCAGATCAGCTCTGTTCATGGTGGTATGTAATGTCTCTGCATGTACATAAAAGTACAACATTTCTAAATTAAACTGAAATAATTCTAACTGCATCATGTGTTCAGCTGTGACATGGCATTCATATTTCATTTAATAATAAAAATGACTGAGATTTTACTTTTCTTTTTTTTTTCAAAACATAAAACTTCATGTTCTAGAAATTTACTGGCACAGAATAAGAAGGGTCCAAACTGGAAATCTGTGAAATTTCTTCAAATATGAAGTATATGGAAGCCCCCATATACAAACTGACCCTCATATAATCCAATTATATATACAAATATGTTGTTTTTGTGTTTGCTTGGTGCGGACATTTACATCCCCCCCAGGGGCAACAGGTTTTTTCAAAAATAAGGATCTAATCTCCAACATTTGTAATTAGAAGTTAAGAAATCAAATCAAGGCGTCCACAGTTTTGGTCCTCATGAGCAGGATTGTTAAAGTATCATATGGCAACTAAGATATTACGCCAAAAAAAAAGAAATATAAAATGAAGGTCATAAGAGGTGAAATGGTTTCATAACATCCAAGATTAATTACATCTACATACAAGTTCCTGCCCTGCAGAGGTCAAAGGTCTATACCGTCTCATCCTTAAGCTGCAGGCAAAGTTGTAAAACTCCAGTGTTGACGGAATCATGTGACCATCAGACACCCATTTGAAAAAGAAAATTACGCTATTGTACCATATTGTGTGTTAGCTCTTATCACCAGCATATTAAAAGATACATATCTTGATATCCGAGTTTTTTGTACAGCAATACATTTAAAAAAAGGAAGAAAGTAGACAGTCTTTATGCTTTTTGTGCAATTTACTTTCTCTTTATCCACACTTTTGTCTGCTTTTTGAACAGCATTCTCAATACATACATTTTTGAGAAGTCCAGACTACTCCGTATCATCATGATTGCTTTGCAACAAGAACATTTACAAAAAACAGTAAGACTGAACGTGGTATCATCAGTGGGAACACTTAAGTACAAATATTTCACTCTTCTATTGATTCAAGTTTGAGAATCTGACTTATGATTTTTCTTCCTTGTGATCTGGGACAGATCATTTCATACGTGAACATCAATTCCTCAAAGATAGGAAAAAAGCAGTGAAACTATTAAATGTCATGGATATATAGCCAAATAAATATCTTATGGGGGACTATGAATATTAAATTATAAATTAAACAAAGCCAGGTCCCTGTCGGCAACTTTTTTTAAATTTTTTTATATATATCTTCCTTTCTTTTCTGGTCTTCCAGTTAAATACAAAAACTTATGCTAACAGGGGTAAAGGAGCTAAAATTACCTTAAGAGGCAACTGCTGCTTGGCGCACACTGCTGAAAGAGTCACGTGTGTGTTCACTTCAACTGAAGTTTCAGACCTTAACAGAGGTTTGGAATACAAATCGAAATTCAATAACATAGCGATGATGTCTAGAAAAGCTTTATGCTCACGCTGTGGCACATAAGCCTCAGACCTGGACTACGATGGAGATCAATGGTATAGATTTAAAGGTAATGGATTTCCCACTCTGTAGAAATAATACTTTCATCATTAAAATCTGTTTAGAGAAGAAACCCGTTAAGGCTTCGGTCTGAAACTTGGAGAAGAATACAGGAAACACTCCACATTATTGTGAATGGATATTATATTAACACTTAGAAAATGTCGCTTTAAATCGATAAAGGGGCACAGAAACCCCTAAAGAAGGCTATGACTGGTTCTTCAGTGAAAGAACCGTTTGTGAAAAGTTATTTTCTTCGAGCTTGAACCTGCAGTTCTACATAAGTTAGCTCTAAATACTGCATCAAACACTTGACCAGCAATATCAACTGTGAACATCGAACAATGAGTGTCTGAGTCACATGGACTCAACCTTGGTAACAGTCCATGGTGGCTCCCGTAGCTCTGACAAAATGTAGTTAGAATTAGCATCTTTGCCAGTACTGTAGTTTTCTGTAATGGACCTGGACAATCTCTTCTCAGTCCAATGCTATATATGAACAGCAAAAACAAGCATTGTCCCTTTAAATAATTGGGCAGTGTGAATGGCCGTTTTCCCACAGCAGGGACCCCAGTTACTGATTGATGCAGTTCTACAACACGTGATCAACATTGAGAAGCTGAAGCTCAGCCTGAAAAAATCTCCACTGTGGACAAGCAGAGTCACAACAACACTATTTTAACCATCAGTGACCTGGCCTTTTTTTTGTAGCCTAGTTATTGTTCTAGTAGGCCATGCTGTAAGTGGTTATTGAAAGATCTGGACTTATTCCCAAGTGCAGGGAATTAGGCTGGGACTTTTTTAAATATTTTGTTGCCTTCCCTAATCAAACACCAAATCAAGCAATTTCCCCGGCCAGCTGAAAAACCCGGTGACCTGCCAACCTGGCGAGTCGTTGCAGAAGCACAGCAGGGTCGCAGAAACCCTCTGCAGGTGGCTACAGAAAGTCATTGCAGATTGTGACGCCTTGCGAGCACCGCAGGCAGTTTGTCGCGTTAAATGCACTGTGGCGTGGATTTTAAGACATGACTATGAAACCATAACACGTGTTCAAATTAACTCCTTGATGTGCTTACAATGTCCCGTGATGCCATAATAGCTACGTTTCAGATCCGTTCCCAGATCTTCTGCACAGACAGACCAGCATACAATCCTCCATATGCACTGAGGGACATTATTGGATGCACTTGCTTCACTTTTCATAAAAACATGTGCCCTGCGTGGGACTTCAGAGGCACGGCTTTCTCAGTAAGGCAAATATGTACATGTGAATGTTTTGTTTTTTCATAATTTCTCCTGTGTTGTCACTCCATAAATAAAGTCTAAATTAATACTGCACGTTCTAATGAAATGGTGCAAGGCCAGATGGAAATGAAATGTAAACAAATAAAGATTTTATTTTTATGCAGGTTGGCGTTCGCCGCTCAGTCAAACAGACTCCACAGTTCCTACTGGCACCAGAGGTTCATTGGAAGGGATGTAAACGGTGATGGCGTTCCCATCTGTTAGCACAGTAGGAACATTAAGCGAGTCAAAACCCACGCAGCAAATCATCCGCATGCCATCCACCTTCTTCCATCACTGTAATAAAACCCTTGCCATAACAGGTGGTGGTGGGGCGGAGCTGATGTGGGCTCAGGAATCTTAGAGTTTATAAATACTTACTGAGAAGCCATCTTATTATGCAACAGAAAATAAAATAGGAATATATAAGTGAAGTGATTACAGCTGTATGAAAAGTGCTCGGTTCCTGAAGCGACTTAAGATCTACAATTAGCCCTGTAGACTGGAATCAGTCAGCGGATCTACATATAAAAATCTATTTAACCAAGCGGCTGCTGTGAGCACGGGTGTACCAATCCATCTGGGGTTATGAGAACGATATTCCTCTTTCCCCACTGAAGCCGTTTCTTTTCTGAGAAATCAAACTAGCAAAATGTACATTTTCCTCTCAAAAAAGGAAACAAAAACAAACATGTAAATAACATTTTTTTTCTTTCAAAAGTGAATTAGCCAGTAGACATACAATTATATAGATACATATTTTCAATAATGCACATTCAATCTGCCAAAAAAGTAATGATTACAAAGCCAACAAAGATGCTGCTATATATATCTATATATAGATATATATATATATATATATAGATATATAGATATATATAGAGAGATGTATGTACAATGATTATAGCATTCATAATTGCACTATGCCTCAATAAATGTTAATTACAGGCTTATTTTCATGAGAATGGTTACAAAAAGGAAGCGTGAATTGGGAGGAATGTGGAATTGCAAATCATAAGTGCCAATCAGAAACAAAGGCTTACTTTGGTACAAACTAAACAACACTCTGCCCTTTAAGGAATTTGCCAAATGTATCCCTCACTATTGAACAGTCAAGACAGCGGAGCTGTGATGGACAATTATAAAGACACAGCTAAAATGAGACTGGGTATTCTGCAGGACAGGCGGTGAGGGGGCCGGAACCATATGCAAGGTTGTGTGATTAGACCGTTTGAGAAGTTCAACGAGTTGGGCGGCGCCCTCTTCTCGGACAGCTTGGCGCTCAAGTCACTCCAGTCTGTGGCGGTGTGTGTGAGAATTCCATTGTTTTAATACTTCAGAAATGCAGAAGTCGTTCGTAGGATCGACGCGTCAGTCAGTAGAGTCAGTCCATTTCTGCGTTCGTTAGCTGTGCCTTTTCTTTCAACACTTTTTCCATTTAAGTAGTGAACAGCGCAAAGTGGAGTCTGGTGCTTGACTTGGTTTGGCGTTGGCAATAAATACACATATTACCATAATAAAAAGCAGTAATGTGGCACCGTGGCACATGATCATTTAACAATGTCTCATAAATTATTACTTCATCACCTCCCATGTGTCTGTGGAAAAGACCGCCATGATTCTCATGAGCAGAGGTTCCTGTGCGTCTCCTAGCATTAGCCTTCCTGCTCACCTCAAAGCTCTGTCACATTCAATGGACGCATCAATGCTGAAGACGAGGCACGCGGCTGCCACTCAACACATTACTGGAGCCATCTTCCACTGTCACTAATGCTTTTCCCTTCTGATGGTACCAAAGTCAGTGCAGTGTAAAAATAATGACTGAAGTCAATGCCAAACAAAAAAAAAAATCACAGATCAAAGTTGATGCCTATAGAGAAAGAGAAACTTGTGAGTAGTCCTTTAAGGGATGAAGGTCAAACTGGTTGGGCGAACAGATAAACGTCCAGCTTCAGAATGAGCGAGGATGGTGAAAAAAAAGTAATGAGAACCTTTTTTTCTTTCTTATCATTAATAAAAAGGAGGAGAAAAGGAGCACATTGCATTCTTTCCAGCTCTGCAGTCTGAGTCGATGGACAAAAATAGAAGACCTAAATCCTCAAGTGCACAAAGTTGTTTCTCTTGTTCTGTCATGAAAACAAAACAGTATCATAGCTGTGCATATTGAACAGCGAGTCCCTCGCTTACCCCACCATGTTGCCCCGCTGACTCCCTATATTTCATAGACTCCTTTAACAGCGTGATTACATTAACTGCCAAACCCTCTCGGACCAACAGGTCAAAACGTGGCAAATAAATTAGTATTATGGACACCATTCTTTTTTTTTCTCAGATTTTTTCACGTGTATATGTAATTTTTTCACAGATTTCGTCAGTCAGTACGTGTAGTCGGCCTCCTGTCGGGGGGGGGGGGGGGGGCCCCGCCCCTCTCCACACGGGGTTGGGTTCCTTTAGGGTTAGCTGCAGAGGTGTCCTTGACGGCGGCAAAGACGAACCGGATGTTCTCCGTGTCGGTGGCACAGGTGAAGTGAGAGTAGATGATCTTATCGCTGTCGGGATTCAGGTCAACAAACATTTTGAGGATGAACTCTCGGCCTGCTTGGGCATCCCTCTGGGGACCTGAGGAAAGAAAGAAAAAGTCCCATAAACAGGAGCTAGGCTGTTGATTTATTATGTAGCGTACATTTCAAAATAAAGAGACAACTTTCACACTTGGTTGACAGACGTTAATTCTCTTGCACGCTAGTTAAGGTTGAGAAAAACAGATTTTTTTTCCTTCCACTGTTTTGCCAAAACAAAACTGACGTATAACACTGTGTAAGTTTTCTTTTCTTAAACACCGAAGTAAAGCCTAGTTTTCCATTGGCTCGTGATTACCGTGTCAGACGTCGAGTTGTTGTCTTAAGTCAAGTCTTGTTGATGGAACACAGTGTTTTCTATAATGGAGTCTATCAAGACTTTATGGTCATGAAAGTTCACGGAGGGATTCTAACCTGACACCTTTTTGAAAAAACGTAATTATTTGTATAAATAGCTTGCCGAGACAATTCCTACAAAACTCTGATAATGTCACTTTTAACATCGGACGGGTTATTGCGGCTGCTCACCATCGTATTCTGGAAAGTAGTCAACCAGATGAGAGTACAGGATCTTCTCCTCAAGTAGGTCCTTCTTGTTGAGGAAGAGGATGACTGAGGAGTTTTGGAACCAGGGGTATGTGATTATTGTTCTGAACAGAGCTTTACTCTCCTCCATCCGGTTCTACAGGGAGGATGTGAAGAGAGACACAGAGGCAGAGTGAGTGAGAGAGAGAGAGAGCGTTAATCCCTTAATTAAACCACCGTTCTTTCATACTCATTTGTTACAGATTTTAATAAATGTTTTACTGCAGCAGAGGGATAGCTGTAAAGATGAGAGAGAAGGGCGGCTTTGAAGAGTTTAATTTTTCCACATGCACTCAATTTCAGTGTTTAATGAGCAAAACAACCACTCAGAGTAATATCTAGCCATCACATCACAAGCAGTGCGGCGGATTAACAAGTGCTGCAAAGTAGGGTTGGATCGGGAAGGGAAAATGTATTGAAACCGGCATTGAGTAACTTAACTTTACTCATATCAGTTCATTTAATAATGTTTCTAATGAATGCACTCGTGAACTGTCCTTAAAAGAAATACATTGTGTTCCAATCACAAACCTCCAACCGTAAACTCACAAGCTAAGGTTTAAAGAAAATGGCATGGATGACACCAAGCCCAAGATATGTAGATCAGAGGAGCTTCTACCTAAAAAAGAATCTGGTGCCTGTCATTAAGGCACACTTTGGATTAAAGGAAGAAGACAAAAAACATTAAGGGAAAAAAATCCCAGCTTTACTTGTTTACCCTATTTATAGTGTGAGTACTTTGAAGGCAGAGTAAAGAAAAAAATCTTTTATTCATTTAAATTTAGCTAAAAGTAAATTTAAATCCTGACACGCATTTTAGAATCTCTTGTCTATTATAAGTCACAATGCAGAGGACATGAAGCTGGTCAATTCTCTCCTTCCACAGTTTGGAGTAACACACGAGGGGAAACACACACATACACTAAAACAAGACGCGCACACACATAAACAACAGAGATATGAACACAGATCAGCTCATTAATGCATTTTAACAAATTGACAGGCTTGAAATATCATTTTAAGGACGAAGTGCAGCCTGTGGTGGTATTCAAAATGAACATTTACAAACAACCTCTGGCAGAACTCAACTTCCTCATCAAACAGAAAAATGAAGCCTTATAAAAGGTTTTAAAATGTGAAACCAAGCAACACCCTGACAACGGACATAGAATCACTTCAGCAAATGTAGTTACCAGCAGCGCTTTTTCATACAATCGCTTTTCTGCGAGTGTGTATTTATTATTTACCTCATTGTCCGATTCCACCAAAACTTGGTCGTACTCGCTGAGCGCTACCAGGAACATGATGGATGTGACGTTTTCAAAGCAGTGGATCCACTTTCTCCTTTCTGACCTCTGACCTCCAACATCTACCATCCTGTCATATCGGCAGCATCCAGAAGAGAGAAAAGAAGAAATGCTCTGGATATTTAGTTTCAGTCTCTGTTTTTGACAGGTGTTGATTAATTCACCGAGTACCCCTCCCCTGGCTTTAGTTTAGACTAAAGCCAGGGGAGATCTGATGTGAAATACATGAGTCAAAAATAAAAATTGCATGTAGAGTGTGTTGCTGCTTCAATGTTCATTGACAATGTTTCAATTAAGATTCTGGATCACTAATACCCAATTTTGTACAAAGATTGAAAGGTGTCATGGTGCTGCTTGACATTTGTTTTCAAGTCATCAGCCAGGGTTGCCTAATCTGACGTTTACTTGTAATTATTGGCACCTTTAAAAAAAAAGAAAAAGTAAAATGCATTGGAACAAATGTCTGTCGATTCCCATGATCTTCAATTTAAATAATCACAAAAATCTTACCCCTAACTCAAACTGTCAAAAACTAGATTAACTTCTTAACATTAAACAAGTTTGTCTCCAAAATGTGGGCCACAATTATTGTCACCTCAAAGGCAACCCTGTGACTAAAGGTAACTGAAGCATATTTCCAGTCCTGTTTTATGTTTTTAGGTTCTAGCCATTTAGGTAGGACCTCTGTACTGTGAACAATGACTTCCTGTTTTACTGGGGTATAAATATGAGGGACACAAGTCTTATTGTCTTTGATGTTCTTCACAATGGAAATACTAGAAAACACGGCAATGATGTGCAAAGAAAAGTTGCAGAGCTGCACAAATCTTGTATTTGGTAGAAGAAAATCTCTCGAAAGTCAAATGCCAGTTTTAAAATCTTTTCCAAAAATAAGACAAGCGATGTCAACAATTCGACTGGAAGAGGACGTGTCTGCAAACTGGCCATCCACACTGTCAGGAGGACGGTTTGACTGTTAAAAAAAACTCTCCAAGGATTACAGCTAGAGAATTGCAGAGCTCAGTTGAATCTTTGGGTCAGAAAGTCTCCCTTACCTCCATCAGATGGCACCTACACCAACACAAGCGGTTTGGGAAGGTAGCAAGAAAAAACACAACCTTTGCTGCCATCCACATACAAAGTAAAGTGCTAACTTTAACGAAACACCACTGGGACAAGGTCATAGGTCAGATTAAACCTAGGAGATTGATGTGGATTAGCAAGAAAGAAAACCATAAAGAAAAGCACTGCATACCAAATGAATTCTGGTGGTGGAGCTCTGACGCTTTGGGCCTGTTTTTCCTCTAAAGGCACTTTACATGTAGTTGAAAGACATAGCAGTACGGACTCCATCAAATACCAGCAGAGACTGGATGAAAAAGTAAAGCCTCTAGCAGGAAACTTAAAATGGGCCGGGGTTGGACCTTCCAGCAGGACATTGATCTGAAGCGGAGCTCAATTTCAAACCCAAAAATGGTCCAGAGATCACAAAATAAAGGTTTTGACATGGCCATCCTAGTCAACTGATCTAAACCCCACAGGACATCTATGAGGTTTTGATGACAAACGTGATCACATTTTCAGTCGTTTCTCCTCATAAGTGAGTAGTCAGTAGTAGTTACTTTATCAAACTCCAGTTGTGGGTTGCATACATAAGTTGTCAAAACGTCACACCATCTCCCTGTATCTTCCTTCCGTAGACATCAATTCAGCATTGGAACCATTGTGCTTTTGTAAAGTAAATGCATAAGAGTGAGGCAATCCTTTGTCACTAAAATTTTTTTTTTTAATTTTAAAATCGCTTTTAAAGCCTATCATGGTACGACACCCAGTTATAGCAAGAGTTTTTAACCCCTATGTTCTTCATTGTAACTTGCGATGCGATGTTCTTCAGCATGGTAATACAGTATGCTACAGTGAAGAAATAATTTTCAGGTCATAGGTCCCAATATGCTAAAAACCGAAACCAAACACTGGCATGTTAATCATTATTTAATGAGGTATATAAAGGGTAAGGTTCAGGCTCATGCTTGTGTTTTCCTCAGACCTCAGAGCAGGAAAAACACTCATTTTCATGCCTTTAGGTCTGAGGCCATTTTCCTTTGGGTCATCAGTAACTCTGCTTGAGGATAATGATTTTTCTATTATTATGCAAACAGAAATATTAGCTTTAAACAAAAGTTCCCTGCACACATTACTCATACATATTCTATGCATTGACTAACTCTTTATTTACCTGAATATGACACTCTGCAGGTCAAATGGGTATTCAATAATGCCCGTGGTGGGGACTCGAACCCTCAACACATCCTGCTGGGTGGGAAGGTAGGCTGGCTCGGCGATCCGGTCCAATGCGTTCAGGTAACTGGAAACATACAGAGAGAATATGAACCAAGAGGCACTAAGACTAATAATTAGTCACCTTCTGCAAAATTGTGTTCTCCCCTTCAACAATTCCTAAATAATCCTCAGTGTGATTTTCTCCACAAGTCCTACTTCCGTTCATACATTAAGAGTCTACGTAAGACCTTTGCATCCATTGTGTTGTACTGCCCTTTACTCACTATTTAGTGGAGTCTGAGAGCTGGTATTCCCTCCTGCGATCGTAGCACTCCTGGATGCCTGGATCATTCCATAAGCTTTTGATTGCATCTACGTAAGGATTCTCAAAACTGAGGATCTTTTCTACATCCACTTCCCTCACAATGTTGGCATTGCCCTGCATGGAAAAAGGAATAAATCAGACACACGCAGTTTTATCTATAAAAACAAAACTTGGCAAAATGTCATGGGTATTTCATTAAAACCTTTTCAAGCTGCATATAAAGACATTAAGCATGAAGACCATTCAACATGCAGGTTAAGCAGTAGTAATCATTCTATATCAAAGAATCTCATTACAACCCTCCCGGTTCAGAAGGAGCCTAATATCTGATGCTCGAATATCACTGAGCCTGTCAAAGGGCAGGTTGTGCTGTCCCAGATTCCCAATGAGACTCTCCTCTGTCCCAGGACAAAAGTCAGATTTTTTCTAGGATAAGGACAACAAAAACATCTATCATGGTAGTCATTAATATGACCCTCATGTATCTACTCCAAACTTCAAACAAAATCATTCTGCATATAATGGCTTACAATATGGAAATGGCTGACTTAAGTAAGCACAGACTCAAAAATGTGAATGATTCAAATCCGACCAAAAGACTCAGACTAGGATACGGTGGAGGAAGAGTTTTATTTTTTATTATCTCTATGTAGTTAAGATCTTGCTTGTAAATTATTAGCATTCCAGTCTTCCAAACATCTCCTTAAGGTGTGAAAACACACAGCCAGTCCAGATACTGAATTACTGCATCGTGAAATGTGAGAAAAGAAGAAAATATTTAGTTTCAGACACTTACTTGTATTAAAAAAATTAAAAATTAAGACCACATAGAATAGTTTTCAGGTTTACTACTTGTGTCCAAATTGGTTGACATAACTGGGCTGAATTGGGATTTTCAGTTTCATTCTTTACTAGCAGGACGGTAGTGAAAGCTCACATGGAGAACGATGATTCACCAGGAAAAACCCAGACTCAAAAAGTGGACTGCGCTTAAGTTTTGATGCAATTTAAAATTTCCCCGTTTATACAGAGTTCCCTGAAGCTCACCTGGTAGACAGGTGTTTAAGATTTGGGGTGAAGATTTTTAGTTTTAGTTTGTAACATATTTATTTATTAATATGTGCCTTAAATTGACTAAATATAATGTTGTGACTCAGTGTGACAGTGTGTGAGAATTCAATCAGTTAATAATGAGAACGATTCATGTTTTGCAAATTAAATAATGTGTTTTTTTAATTAGTCTCACTCATGCATGGATTCCAGCTATAAATGATCTTTGACAGCATCGAGATTAAAACAAGGTACCAGCACAAGATATCGATTAGTGACATACCAGACTGAGTTGGCAAAAATAATTTAAGGACACAGGAAGTGTCAAAAAGGACAGGAAACAAATATGGAAGGCTGTTCCAAGTAAGATAGACTGCCCTCTAAAAATATACAAGGATGCTGCGGTCACTTTGTTGCATCCTTCTCTCTCAGACACATGTCAAATTACTGAACACAAAAGTCTTTATTACGGTTGAGGAATTTGAAATGGCTTGAGGGAGAGGATCTTGTTTTTTTTACCTTGTTGTGCCCATACTTGTAGGGGATATTGAGCGTCTCCGTGGCTCGGATCATTGACTGCATGGCTGTGAAGATGTTCTGATAGACCAGTTTGGTGAAACCCCTTTTGTCGTCGTCCGAGTATCCTGCTCCGTGGATAATCCTCATCTGTTTAATGAATGTGCTCTTCCCGCTTTCTCCAGTGCCTTGAAGATGGACGTAAAAGGCGGATAAATATTCAGGTTATTTATTTGCAGGGTTTCATTTTCAACCTGGCAGTGTATTGAACTCCGTGTCTGCGCCCATTCGAACACATTAAGTAATTTATGAATTTTCCACTGGCAAAGAAAGAACTGATACAATGATAACAAATGTTACAATGTCAAAATAAAAAAAACTAAATTCATCATTTTATCAAGCGTCCAATGGATAGCCATAAAATTCATGTAGACATTCCTGAAGAGTCACATGTCCAAATTTGCACATTACGGTAGACATGCTACTGGGAACAGTCCCCATCAAATCTATATGGATATATTGATTTTATATATACAATAAAAGCTCATGAAATGTTTCAAGGGCACGATTCAATGGAGATGAACACAGAGGGGAACCCACAATTATCATTTGAAGGATCTACATACAATATTCACCGCCACTAGATGTTGCACTTTAGCATCTCTGCCTCCCACATAGAAACATATGGACACACAGGCCACACCTTCCCCTCAGCAGGATGAGCATTAACATTCCTCGTACATCATTTGAAAGAACACTTCATTCAGTCCAAACACAAACAAATCAAACCCTTACAGCCTGTCTTGGTTAGTCCATCCATAACCACACTCACCAGCTTTGTTTAGGGAGAAATAAACCCATAATTCAAAGTTGGATGGGAAAATATTCTGGCACGACATAGCATAATTAACATATTCAGTTTAGCCTGGAGTTACTCCTTCCATCTACCGAGTGGCCTAATTCATTTAATATAAACATCAGCTAGCTAGTTATTCTATCAGTGTTAGCAACCTAAAGCATCCGGTTAAAAATAAGGCCTACGCCGATGTCCCCAACAGGAAGGGTTTATCAAAACAAGGGGGACCAAAAGGCAACTTCTCAGACAGCAGAATCCAGATTGGGGAGACACCCAAAATCTAAATTTACTATCATAATAATATAACATAATGCAAGATCAAAAGTTAGCAACCATCTCTTTGATCCATTAGCAATTAACTAATTATTGAAGCTCTAACCAGAGGGTTCTCAGGAGCAGACCTCCGCCAAGCTAATTAACAATAACTATGACGACACCATGACCCACTCTACCCTCCATTGGATTGTGTCAGCATGACATGATTGGTGATGCCATGGCCCATCATAAACCCTGAGTATGATTCAAGAAAAAAAACATTTAATACCAAATATTTACCATCTTCCAGATAAGCCTAAATCTAATAACTCATTGCACAAACAAGGACGCACATTTTCCCAAAATCCAATTGATAATGGTCCCACACTTTTTGAATGACCAAGCTCATAAATACGGACGCCAACAACCAGCACCAACTTACATTCGAGGAGGTAAAAAGGTAAAACAATGGAACCGATGTGAAAATAAATAATTTGATTCTGATTCAGGTGGCGGTGAAAATTCCTTGCACTCACAATGGTCATTAATTGAAATTTCAACGGCACGATAAGTTCTAAAATCCATCAATAGCACAACAAATTTAAAACAATGGGCTTCACTGTTCTAACATTGTAAATTAACCACTACGCTCTTTGGCTCCCTCTCTCAAACATCAGGCGCCAAATATCACAAGATCCTGCAGCTCTTGCCATAAATGGGGGCTCTTGTCTGACTGAAGCAGTAAGTAAACATTAACGTGTATAAATACCACCTCTGATAGAAATCAACAACATAATCCATGTCTAACACGGGTTGAGTGGCCTGAAAGGCACCAAAGACCGGACGGAAACAGCAGAGTTTGGGGATTATACATATCACATTGGATACATCATTAATATAGAAATATTTGTATTTGGGAATGAAAACTATTCTAAAAGCATGAATCATAGGTCTCTGTTACACAACGTGTGCTCTTGGAAGAAAAATGTGCACACACATTCTGCAGATGCTCAGGCACATACAGTATGTTCTCACTCACTCAAACACAAAGTCAGTCTGAGATAGATTATGTGCTGGCTACTTTCCTTTCAACAAACATCCGTCTCCTCTCAGAGCTGACAGGGACTATTTGGGTCTGAAGAACCTAGGATGTGGTTTCCCTGTTGCTCATTGGCAGCCCACGCGCACACACACACACACACACACACACACACGCACAACTCAAAAAAAATAAAAAATAAAAGGAAAACTTAATCATCATCACAGTATTCCACCAAGCCAGTTAAACTTCAAGCATATCAATCTGTCCATTTAGGAAACACAAGCAATTGTGAATCAGTTTCACATGTTTTGTTGAAAATAAAAAAGTGACAACAGGTGCAATAGAGAGGAAAAAGCATGACAACCCCCAAAAGGCAATGGTTCTGCAAGTGGCATTTTGACCATTCAGAAGCATTTCGCTCTACTTATCTTTCCTAACTGCCTCTTCTTTAGTTTTGTGTTCTGATTAGATATAGATTTATTGTCCCAGAGAGATATTTGTTTCAACAGTCAGTATATATATATATAATATAGTTACACACATAGCCACATACAAGTAAAGTCAGTACTGCTGGTGTCTTTGTCACCATTTATGACATGAGGCAGGACCTACAGCCCGATGATGCTGCACAGGTAATCGTGCTCCTCCAGGATGGCTTATTCCTGCTTGCAGTTGCAACACGGTTTGCGGTGTCTCCCAACAGCCTCAAGAGCAAGAAGGAGATGCCAGAAGATGTGCCGTTACACGAGGAGAGCTGAACAGGTCCGTAGAAGAATAACAACCCAGCAGCCAGACCGGTATCTGCTCCTCAGTGTGAGGAGGAACAGGAGGAGCACAGACAGATCCCTACAAAATGACCTCCAGTGGGCTTCTAGTGTGATAATTCTGACAAAACTGTCAGCAACAGACTGCATGAGGGTGGCAGGAGGGTCCGACATCCTCTACTGGGACCTGGGCTCTCAGACCAGCATCCTGGAGCTCAACTGGTGTTCACCAGAGAACACCAGAATTGTCAGGTTCTCCATAGGTTCTCCATTGGTGGCCCTTTCTCTTCACAGATGAGAACAGGTTCAAACTGAGGTCATGAGGCAGGTGTGACAGAGTCTGGACACGTTGTGGAAAACTTGATCTGCATCATCATCCAGCATGACCAGTTTGGTATTGGGTCAGTGATGGTCTGGGTAGACAGATCCTTGGATGGTCTCACAGACCTCCGTGGCCTGGCCAATGGTACCCTGACTGCTGTTTGGTACAGGATGAGACCAGATCAGACCCGCTATCAGACCTTACACTGGTCCAGTGGACACTGGGTTCCTCCTGGTCCAGGTAAATGCCCGACCTCATGTGGTCAGAGTCTGTAGGCAGTTCCTGGAAGATGAAGGTATTGATGCCATTGACTGATCCTCATGTTCACTGAACCCAAATCCACCTGAGAAGCACTGAGATGTTTTGTGTCGCTGCATCAGACGTCGCCACCACCACTGACCACAGACTGTCCAGAAGCCCTGATCCAGATCTGGGAGGATACCCCCCAGGACACCATCCGCCATCTCATCAGGTGAGTGCCCAGACGTTTTCAGGAGGTCTCTTTAGCATGTGGGGCTAAAAACACACTCCTGGGTCACATTATAAGTTTTTGTGATGAAATTGTGACTTCGGTTTTGCCCTTTGACTTTTGGTGTAATTTAGAGTCCAGTCCATAAATGGTTTAATGATTTTGATTTCCATTGATGGTTCTTGCATAATTTTGTTCTAAATAAATTACACAATACATATCAAAGATTTTCAACTTGAATGTTTCTTTCATCGAGATCCGGACTGTGATTTAAGTGTTCCCTTAATTTTTTTGAGCACATTAAACGCACGCACAAACACAGACACACATATTTACACATACACTTTAAGAAATTGATAGTATACTTGTGAGCCTGGAATTGGGGTAGTATGTTCATCATGACCTTAATCTGTATAAATTAAATCGTCAGAATTTTTACAGACTGTCACAGAAGGCATTATTAAGGCCCATGCTTTAAAAGCCAATTTTCTTTGTATAAAATCCTTAAAATTCACCAAAATCACTGAATCAGTGGAAGCACAAGGCTCATTTCCCTGCAGTAATGTAGTCTGGTGTCATCCGTATGTCCAGTCTAATCTGACACTTGTTACACTTTTTGTAGCATTCATTGCAGTAAAATCCACTTTTCTACGTTTTTGGTTTCAGGGCTCTCATGGTTCCGGGGATATTACGTCTCAACTTGATCCCTAGTGCTGGCAGCACGTCATTTGCAATTCTGAGGAGTTGAACTTCTTCCTGCACTCACATGAACGATTTGCAGGTCACAGGTCATGGATCCACACCTTTGCACATCACGCTAAAGTTCTTTTGAGCTCAAAACCAGACGACTGCATACCAGCTGGGATAAGGACGGCCCAGCTTCTCTACCAAAATCAGAGTTAATGTTCGGGTCAGTTCAAATTTGTGCAGGGTGCATGGACTGGAGGTGTCAAAATAGTGTTAAGGAATTCATCGCCTCATTAGAAAGCTTGTCTCCACATATCACACACAGGGATCTTTGAGTCTTCAGTCGCAATAAAGCCGTTATTTTAGGTAAGACTTAAATTTCAGGTAGAGGAAAGTTTTCTTTTCCTTACAGACTTGGCCTCACCTGTCTCTGCTGTACCATCATCATCATCACTCCTGCTTTTACCTGAAGCTACTTTTATCTTGTTGAAATGCAAATGTAGTAGGTCAGTGGGCGATTATGACCGATGGGGTGGGGAACCATGAGCCACAGACAGACAGCGACAAGTTTAATATAATGATATCCACGTAGAGTTGGAGATAACATGGAATCATCATCGCCGCCGTGTCCATACCGCAGATCCTTTCGTGTTAACGCAATAACCTTAAAAACTCTTTCAGGGATCGTGTCCAAATTTTATACCCTCAGAGACTTAGGAAGAACTGGATTGGTTTTGGGAAAGGATGGTTGTATATTTTTGACACCAGGGGGAGCCTTATCTCCAAAGGTTTTCGGGACATCATTTCTCACGCGTTGCTCCGATTAAGTCCAAAGTTTGTAACGTGAGTTGGATCGAGGAGCTCTATCTTGTATATATCATATTTTAGTCAAATAGGAAATTAATCAGAGGGCTTGCTTGTACAACACAGGGTTTTTTTCAGAAATAAACAGAAACATAAACTGAGACATAAACTTGCTATCACGGACGACAGCCATGGCCTAGTTACTTAAATTGACCTTAAATTGTTAATTATTCATTAATTCATTCCCAATTTTATTGGGCCCGAAAGTAAATCTTTGTGATCATGCCCTGGAGACTGTCTTACAGCATTTATCCTAAAAATACAGTTAAGGCGTTAAGACATACAAAGTAGAAAAGTGAATTATCTTATATTCAAATTAATTGTGCAAGTGGATTTTGCTTTTGTACAGGTGCAGAGGAATTATTAACTGACTGAATTACTGAATTACTCTTGTGGGTTACAGTTCCAATCCCTCAAGAATACAAGAACACAGAAAAGAACCTGAAAAATCAACGAGTGCAAGTGATTCACAAATTCCTCAAAAAGGTTGAAACGGTGCCGCAGGTGTTAGCGCTGCAGCATCACAGCAAGAAGGTACTTCGTTCTGTACGGAGTTTTCACGTTCTCCCCGCATCTGCGTGGGTTCTCTCCGGGTACTCCGGCTTTTCCCCCCACAGTCCATAAACATGCAATATAGGTGAGCTGGCGACTCCAAATGGCCCGTAGGAGTGCATGAATAGTCTCTCTCTATGTGTCAACCTGTGAAGAACTGGCGACTCATCCTGGGTGTACCCCGCCTCCCACTCAATATCAGCTGGGAGGAGGTTCAGACCCTACGACCTTTAACAGGATAATGAATTCATTAGTTCTCCCAAGCCTGAATATGTCCTCACAGAATAAACTCAATTTATAAGTTTCTATCCGACAAGATGCCAGCATTTTAGACAGATTACAACAAAATATGAAGATTACACAGCATCGACTAACTTACTACTAGTATAGCTTTACAAGAACTAAGAAACAATTATTCAAAAGCTTTCAAAGGCTTCAGAAAATTTTATCTCCAAAATAATCCACATCAGGTCCAAATCGATCTTCTCTATTATACCGCTGAGTGACACAAAAAAAAAGAAAAAAGAGAGTCAAGCGTTCAAACCAACGCAGTGACCCAGGATTAACCTGCTGTTTGACGTAAGGGTGAATGGATCAACATTACATCTGAGGTGTGCATGTCTGATCAGGCTCCATGTGCGGGGGCAAAGCCGGATTTAATGTTTTCGGACTCAGAAGGGAGAGGCAATAAAATCAAAAAAAGAACAAACGCTGCTCTGTGTCTGCTACATTGATTTACACACATTTTGACTGTGCACTGCAAATATTCCCATCCTGTGCAGTCATTAACTTAAACTCGTAAAAATACCCAAAAAAACACATATTGAAGCAAACACGTGGTCATGTGAATTTTGTAGCTTCCTTTTAAGGAGTGTTGTTCAAATACAAGTCTGCTTTCCAAAAAACCCTCGATGCAACACAGAACAAGTGTCGGCCATGCTCAGAGATGCATGCAGCGGACTCCAGGAGAGAGCATCAAACGCTTTAACGGCAATTGGAAAGTGTGTCTAACTTCAGACTGCAGCAACTGGGGTCAAATGCTGCTCGGGTTTAAATTTTAACTTGATTTATTACATGGCTAAATGATGGGACTCTGTTTATATTGAAGTGGTGTTGCTTTTGTAACTACAATTGCAGATCCGCCCATCCCAGTCTCAACTGAACATCAAACTTCGGAAAGGTTAGATGATGATTGGGGCAGCTTTAGCTCAGTTGTAAGAGCAGTCGTCCCTCAACCTGGAGACCAGGGTTCTAACCCACCCCGACGCAACATGCCGTAGGACCTTGAGCAATACCCCAAAACACGGTGGGGAGAGGAGTTTCACGAAGTTGTACTGTATGGTTGTGCAGTGTAATATATGATAAAGATTATTATGAATTGTGGGCAACCTGAGGCCAGAAGCAGAAAATCTCTGCATAAAAAAAAACACAAGACTGCGACATGAATCAAATAATGAATAATATACATAAAGAATACTGCAGTTCTCCAACGCTGGTTATTAGACAGCAATCTACTGTTCTCCACCAGCATGCAGTGAGAATACCCATAATTTTAGTTTAGTACAACCAGATATCATAATGCACAGTCATGCGTGCATAAAAGATGTAGTTTATATCCTAGTTTATATATAGCAAAAGATAACTTATACTTGAGATACTGCTGATACTTACTACCTGTTGTAGTAAAATTGATGATTTTAAACACTTAATAGTTGAAGCTTCCTCTCGAAGTGCACTTTCTACTGCTGAACTGGTAACTTGGCAACAACACAAGAATCATAAGACATCTTTAATGCTTCCTCTCACAATTACAACCATGTGTTTGTCAAAAGCTTGTTAAAAGCTTGCGGTGGACTTTGCTCAGTAGCAGCCCTGACAAAGTTCCCACAGCTTTCATTCCTCTGATAAAAGCAGCCGACTGTGATTGGAAAGATCAACACTTTACGGAAATGTTGTTTTTTTTTTCCTCTTCTTCTTCTTCTTCTTCTTCTTCTTCTTCAAAATGTCAGTACCGTAATGCTGCAATGACTTTTACAACTTCTTCAATTCTACATAACTTAAAACACTTGACCTGATATCAAAATTGTTCGTAACTAAAACACCTGTTCTGACATTCGAAATCCGGTAGACATCAAACCGTATCATCCCATATTTTTTCCTGCGAGTGAGAAAAGGGGGACAGGGATTATAAATTAGGTCTAATGGCCGCTTGGGGATTCGAGCTGGGTTGTGCCACTTTAGTAAATGAGCATTTCCGAATGGATTTAGCATATTTGAACCCTTTTGACTGCCAAGAGGTTTGAGACCTCATTGCTAAATAAGGTAAGGTCACAGGAACGGCATCAATCCAACAGGACAGAACTAGGCAACATTTATTTTTTAATAAACTGATTAGCCACAACATAAAACCACCTGCCAGATATTGTGTTTCCCCCTTGTGTCCCCCTGTAAAGGTAAGAACACAAGGGCCTCTTGGGGTCCTGTATTATCTGGTCCATTGGCATTGGACGCTCTGGTTCCTGTGGGGTACAAATGGTGCCTAAATGTATCCGACTTCTTCCACAGAATACAGCAGGTTATTGATTGGATTACTCGAGCGAATGTAACCTGGGATCATTTAAGTCACCTGCACAGTAACACTACCCTGCAAAACTAAAGGACCGATATACTTTACATGTTTCTTTCCAATATTTCGCTCAAAGTAAACTTAACATCTGCTTTATTTTTGCTGTGGAAGTCAGATACATCTGGATTATACAGAGGCGGAAAGAGGCAGCTGCAAAAGTCTTCCGTGTTAAAGTGTTACTGACATCAGGACGTACGACATCTGAAGACTTTCAGCGAGGATTGGTTTTCGTGTCACCGTCATTAAATTCTAGATTGAGTTTATAAAGTGCCTCAATTCCTGTCTCTCACTTGGCATGTAATTGGGCCATAAATTGGTTTTGTCAACCTCAGCCTTAAACCCAAAAAGAAAAAGAAAAGAAACTGAATTTCTGTCTAGTTTTAGGCAACGAAAAACATTTGAATTTAGACTTTTCAAGAGGTAATTTTACTTACCTTTTTTTGTTAAATTATTTTACACAGGACTTATAAATCACTATGTGAAGAAAAAACAGACTTACCAAGATAAATAAGTGATAACCCTTCATGTCACAGTCTCATTAGGGGCTGAGGCATCCCGAAGGTCAGAGCCTAGACTCCCCTTTCTAAGATGAAACTGTGAGACTGAAGGCCAGCTATCCTAAGAGATACCTCAGAAGGAACCAGCTGACGGATCCATTACCCTTTAACCCAATGCCCTGGATGGAGAACCAATTTGTGTGTCAGGACCACGACCCACCAGAGTTTCCTCTGCCTACACCATGTCCAAACATAGTTCACCATCTTTGCCTGCACTCACTCTCCACCTTGTAGACAAAGAGTTTATATGTCTCGTTGATGCACCCAATCGCAAGGAGTCGATCTCGCACAACAGTGGGCGAGTCACATGAATGGGAGTGAAACACATGCAACAGAAATCACTATGAAATGTGGAAAATACAAAAGAGATTTTGCTAATATTCTTTTTTGTACATCTTCCTCTCTTTCTTGTCAATAATAAGGGGTGTGTACTGACGTCAGGGTGGCCTTATCTAGTCTTAGCCATGGCAAGAAAAAAGGTTGTAGATGACTTTTTCCATCAGTTTTCATTAATGTAAATTAACACCACTTAAGAGACTAATTGATTACCAGCATTGTTGCCAATAATTAATTCACGGACTAATTGTTTCAGTGGTTGTTTTAGCATTTAATGGCGTTTAAGCAGCTTCTCACATTGTACGAGGATAATTCTGAATCACTTAATATAAAATAATGAACTCTTGAGAAAAGACAACCACCTTAAGTGACGAAGAGACGGCACTCGGTTTGAAATGTTGCCCTGTCTATCTTCCAATAGCTTCACCAAACTAATACAATACGATTTGCTGAATAAATATGATAAAAAAATACGTACTATGAACAAATTATAACTATCCAGGGAATTTCACTGTTTTTTTACAATATAAACTTAAAAGATAGACTGGAAATCAGAAAAAAAAAATTTGGGAAAAGCATATATTCGCTTTGAAGGTTATATGCTGAAAACTTACACAAACTCAACTGCTGTCAGGATTTTGACAACAGAGTGTGTCCATATTATCTAACATACAAGAGTCTCTTTATTCAACATGACAGATTCTAGATATCCTTACAGACTTTTGTCACCATTCCAAGGCGGCTTTTCTCTCTCCTCCATTCATCTTGTATTTCCCATTACTCAACAAGTATGGAATTTCAGCTAATTTATAGGAGCTAAAGTTTCTACCTTCTTTGCCCTGCCTCTTTACATATAAACATATCCAATTTCACGTTTAAAGAGAAGTTAATTATCAACGATGAAGGAAAGATGACAGGCCCTGATCGTTGTTGCCATTAATTTGAACTTAAGCGAATTCTAACAAGGTGTCAAATTATCAAATAAACACTGTTAAAGAAAATGCGACTGACAGTGCAATTCGGAAAGGTTTAATTCGGAAAGGACAATGTAAATCCATCTATCGATGATGATGATAAGAATAGATTTAAATCCCTTGCACATCTTGGAAACTTTGACAAGTACTCTACTTGACAAGTCGAGAAAGTACTCTACTTGTCAAAGTAGAGTACTTTGCTTACTTTATCTCAACAAGTATTCAAGTACTTTCAAAGCTTTGTCCACTAATCCTCATTCAATGAGCCTTGATTGGAAAACAAAAGAGTTTATCTTGTTCACTTCTTGGAGCCCAGACCATTTTTGGCTGGGATGTAAATGAGAGGGTGTCTGATTAATCCTTTATCTGAACAGAAGATGGAAATATGTCAAAAGTCTTATTCATATCTTTGGATATTTAGAATGCAACATTCTAAAATAAAAAACTTTTACTTTGTCTGGTCATGGAACCATTTTTTGTGTTTTGACAATTGATGTATATAAAAATAGACGCCAGCTCTCATCCTCACCATGTGGGAAAAGGAAGCCAAAATTTCATACTATAGCATCATACGCTGGTTGTATATTTGGAGAAAGAGCGTAGACGGCAGTGATTGTGCAGTACATCCGCAGAGGATACAGAGAACATTTTGCTTCGCTTTTCCGGAGCTCAAATTTCATCCATCATTATTTTACAGTCAATGGATGCTACGAAATAAGTCTGGCTGCTTTTGGGGTATACAGCATCCATGAACATCTCTTGATCAACTACTGCCTTGTACCGTGGCTGTCGTGTTTCCATCAGTTTTTTATTTTATGTCATGCTTTCATGTAAAAAGACCACAAAAGAAACTTGTTCTTCTTTGCCTCAACTAAATCTCACTAACCTAAATTTTGCTACCTTACACATAACACCCGTGTTTTCTCGTTCCAAATTGAATCCGATTTGTGAAAAACTTTTCGCTGGTGACTTTTTAAACACAGCTGCAAAAGCATAGGAGGAACTAAGAGCATTTACAACTATCCGGATTTTTTTGTGTCTCCATGCAAATCAGCAAACAACAATGCAACTAGTGACATCTATAGAAAAGACATCAACCTTTTTAAACATGAAGCTTTGCACATCAACAACTGTAGAAAACCTGTGTTGGTTTTCCCCTTGTCAAAAAAGAGGCAGTAGCTGTTCCAAAAGATGACGACAGTTATCTAACCTTCAATGACTGCGTTCATGCTCGTGTGCTGCTGAGGAAGATCCGTTTCTGCTGGTTCTTGCCGAGGTGCACCGCATGGTTGTTACTCTGCTTTGACGAAAATTGATTTTCACAGGAATTTTCCTGAGTCACCCATCTTAGTGAAACCTTCAGTATCTCTCAGTTATTAGCAGGCTTTCAATGGCTTGTGTGCCAGAGTAGAACCCCCCCCCTCTCTTCCCATTTTGGCAGATCTATGTTGCTAGCGTAAGAGTAATGCTTTCATTTTTTCAAACTTGTCTCTCTGGGTATGGGGTAGGCTCTGAATGTTTATTTTAGATATTTTTGTAACATATTTGATTGGTTAACGCCCTTATACTGAGATATTAAGAGCCCAATGAGGGATGAGTTAAACCCATTATCCACTGAGAGCATAAGGGCCAATGTTGACACACCGTGTGAATGGCTTCCTCTGGATAACTACCTTTGTGAGTAGGGAGCAACATGTAAGAACTCATATTTCAAAAGCTCTATGTGAGCATTTTAGTGCAAGGGATAGAAGAAATTGTCTCTACAAAATGTTATTTAACCTGATTTACCACATTCCAGTCAGATTCCAAAATGATCCCTGCATCCATTCTTGAGAAGACCTGCCGGCAGAAAAACTATTTTTTCCTCTGTCAGAAAACTAAATTCCCAATTGCCAGACAGAGAAGTGTGACTCCTTCATGCTGGAAGTACCAATTTGTGTTTATTAGATAGAAATCACATATATGGTCAAGCATTACGGGAAACTTTTTACTCTGCCACTTAATGCACCATATCTAGCCTACAACTCGATACTCAGAGACATTAATTGTAAGTATCCTGTTATTAGAGCCGTGCTACTAAACCACTTTGATATATAATAGCTAAAGTTGAGAGGCTCTACTGATAAGCTGTGACCACAGAATAAACAAATACTGCAAATGAGAATAATCGGCATAATCGCTCGTTCTTTCAAAATGGGGCATCAAATCCTCTGAATCAGGAATACAGTGACAAATTCTTGAATAAATACCATAAGCTGTCTTAGGAGTTCTGAAGTTGTGTCTGACAACTCCACTCTGGTTTTGTTTGCGTCGTTGGTTACATAATGGGAGAACTACTAAAAAGAAAAACAACAATTGTTTGTCCGACGTGGCACGGGATTTGAAGGAGCTGACGGGAGGGCCGCTTCTCTCAACAAAAAAAGAAATCCCTCAACAGGCCAAAACTCAACATGGCTTGAATAGAAATGAGTCCTGATGTGTCCCAGGCTGCTCCGCCATCATCTCCTCTGTGTATTCTCTGAGGAGCAGTGAGTTGGGCACTGGATCAGGAAGCGAGCTTGCTGGCACCACAACCTACATTCATCACAATTAATGGGCTTGCTGTGAAAAATCTCATAAAATGAGATGGCCAGCGGAGGACTTGTTTTCCTCCAATTTCTTCTCCTTTGACTAATACTTCATGACAGGATTGCACCATCCCCCCCCCCCCCTCACACTGAACAACTCCATACTGTAAAATCTCACAGGTACTCCATGAGACGTACAAAGGTTTCAAGATCTGTTCCACCCATTATCTCATAATCAGGTGGCACAATAATGGTGTCTGGAAAATATGATGCATAGAAGAATCGTCTACCTTGGGTCATTGCCTCTGGCAAGACTGGAAGAGGTAAATGAGTCTTTTTCCCCAAGATATCTCAATAAGATATATGCAGATTTGCAATTGTGTGTAAGGGTGGATTTCTGTCCATCTTCAAAAAAATTTGAAGCCAACCCGGGACTAGAATGAATTGATGAAAATTGTAAAAATAAAAAAACACTAAAAATAAAGAACCTTTTTATGACCACATCATGAAAATAACTAGTTCTACAACGTCATCTTCGACAACAAGGATAAAAGCCTGAATTTAAAAACAAGTAATTCCCCTGATTGCATACCTCAAATTAAATGTGACTCATTAATAATTTCAGACAGTCCACATTGACTCAACCCAAGAAATCAGCGATACGCTACAAGATAAGAGCCCATAAGAACTCAGTAGTGAAGATAAATACATTTTTTTTCTGGACTAACGGTTGGGAAATTTCGGATGAGAAACTGTTTTCCACTGAAGGATCCCTGTTAGGAGTAAAATATGAACCATCATGGTGAAATGATATATATAAAAGATGGATCTCTGACATATGGTGGGGAATTAACAGTCAAAAACTGTTTTCTGTAACAACAGAAGAAGCCCCCTTTAGTAAGTGAAATATGAGCAGTTAAAGTAAAATATGGCAAACAAGTAAGATCTCCTCCAGTCAATTCATACGCACCGAAATTTGGACTAAATTGGGACCAACAGTTAGTTGAGAGATCGGAAAATGGATCGGAGAAGGATCCAGGAAACGATTTTTCGAGTTGACGCGTTAACCCGGTGGAAGTGTGGCGGCTACATGTAATTGGATGTGGATCTAGACCATTTACTGGATCGGGCAGATGTAAACATATATATTTGGAGGGGGGATATGCAACACGGTCACAGTATGATAACAGAGAAGCATAGGGAAATTGGACTGCCAACAATATGGATCCGAGACGAGGCAAGATTTCAAAGTCTTACAAAGAGATTTCATGTTTCTGTGAAAGTTATTTTTGGGTCAGGAATCATATTCAGATCCACCATTATTGAAAATCACATTTCTTGTTGATAATTCATACACTACTCAGGATACACACATAACTCTAGGTGCCAGGATTAGCTTCTCCACATTACAGGACTTAAATGTTTGTTTGTTTAATCACTGGCAACACACCTTGGATAAACATTTGGTACAGGATTTTGTTTTGACGGCGCCGGGTAACTATTTCCTAACAATGCAAGATTTAATGACGATGATGTTGGCAGAGGGTTTTTCTCTCTACTTGGGTCGATGTTACTGCTGTGTGGAATTATTCAAATACTTAACTGTAACGTATAGACACTGACCAGCCATAAGAATATAACCACCGACAGGCGGAAATCATTACAATGGCACCCGTCAGTGGGTGGGATACATTAGTCACCGAGCGAGCAGGTGACATTTTGTCCTAAAAGTCGATGTGTTGGAAAGAGGAAAAAGGGACAAGGATCTGAAAGACTTCAACAGGGGGCAAATTGTAATTGGCTAGGTAGATGAGTCGGAGCATCTGCAGAACTACAGGTCGTGTTGAATGCTGTCAGTCTGTAGTGGTCAACACCTAGACTAGTGGTCCACAGAAGGACAATAGGTGAACTGAAGCCAGAAGCTCATTCATGGATGAGGTGAGAGGAGGTTAGGCGGTGTTGTCCGACCCAACAGAAGAGCTACTGTAGCATAAAATTGCAGAAAAAGGTAAATGCTAGTTCATACAGAATGGTGTCAGAAAACACAGCTCACATAGTAAACCAGTAGTGATTAAACTATAGATATCAGGTGGTTCTAGTTTTGCCCTTGAGCGTTTCTTTATATGAGAATGCGTCTCCAGACTTGCTCCACAGACTGGACACTTGTGACTGAATCATTACCAGAGATCCAATTCTGTCTTAATTGCTCCCAATAAAGGACCAGACTTTGGCCCTGCTGATAGGTGATGAAACACCTGGATGACCCTCTGGGGCCTGCATACACAGGTTGGAGTTGTTAGAGTTAACCCCCCCTAGTAGGTAGTGAACACTTGTTTCTGAACATGCTGCCTTTATTATCAAGATCAGGTGTTTTCTTTAAAACCATAGGCCTGACCGGGCAGCATCTCCTCCCTGGAATAACCTGCCAGCTCGTGCACCCACCCAAACTCCACCCAGGTGTCCCTTTAATGGACCCCACCTTCACCACTGCCCTACTTGAAAAAAAGATTTCTGGTGTTTCTCTAGATGGAGCTTACCGAGGAGCAACAGTTTGAGCTCCCTGCGTGCGTCCCTCTTGTCCCTCCGGAGCTGCCTCTCGATCTCGTCGTTGATCCTCCGGGCTTCTTTCGCCTCCTCGCTGAGGCAACACGCCATTATGGATTCCAGGGTCATGCTCTCTCCTCTGGCAAAAAAAAAAAAAAAAAAAAGAAGCTCTTGTCCGCTGCTCTCCTTTACCGCTTCACCCAACTGACAGATTCATCCGAGCAGACAGCAAACAGGAAAAACAAGGCCTTCGTTCAGGCCCGGCTGGGGGGGAATAACGCGTGGACGCCCTGAGAATGAGCGTGGACAGCACACAGATTGTGCTGGGAAGGAAAGGGAGATATTTGACAAATGATCGGCCCCACTCTCCCCCCCCCCGGTTTAGGGTTGACTTACTCAGCCTTCTTCGGCTTAAATATCACGTCCGAAGCGAGTCGGAGGTTAACGTCTGTCCGTTCTTAATTGGTTTAATCTGCTTTTCCTTCTCAACGCGATCAACAGATCCTTCTAACACACATCCTCGGCGCGGCTCCGAGGGATCTCCTTAAGCGCTGCCATCCGTGTCAGTCTCCCTTCAAAGTCTTCAATGTCGGGATTTCTCAGTCCGCCCGAATCCTTTATGTTCGACCAGTCGTCCATGGGTGTGTGCAGCGCGAAGAAGACATGAGTAAAGCCGTGGGTTTCTGTTCCAGTGGTTCGATTCCCGGGCGTGGTAAGGCAGAATATGGCGGACTTTCACTCCATTCCGCTATGTCGGGATTGAGTCCGGTTATCTCCGTCTGTCTGCCCACTAACGTCCACCGATCCACGCACACGACCGCAGAGATGCCACAGTCTGCGTTACACTGCCTCGCCCTCCATGGCTAAGAAAGGAATCCACGTCTCTCCTTCTGCTTTCCCTCAATTCTCTTCATGTATTTTATGTGCGAGGCCATCCACTCCTCCGCCTGCAGGGTGACGTCGGCCTCCCATCACTGTGGGGGAGTGTCACGTCAAAGACACGAAGAAAGGCCAACCTGTGGAACAGAGATGTTTATGAATGGAGGTCTGGACCCAGATGTCCACCAGCGTGTGTGTGAGAGAACGCCCGGTGTTCTGCTTTACAGCGGGTTGTGTGTGAGGCAGAGAAATTACTTTAAAGTTAAAAATCACAATTCTGACTTTAAAACGAGACTAATGATAATAAATTCAGGATTGAGATTTTTACATTTCTAGAATTCTTGGGAGTGAAAGTCAGAACAGTGACCTTTAAAGAATAAAGTCAGAATCGTCACTTTTCCCCCTGAGAACAGATATTTTTTCTTTTTCTTTTTCTTTTTTAGAATTTTGAGATTTGTGGCTTTTGTTTTTTAGAATTCTTTGTATAAAGTCAGACATGTAACATTTTCCCCCTGACCTTTTTTTTTTAGGATTGTGAGAATAAAGTCAGAATTGTTGCTTTCCCCCTGATCTTTAAATAATATTTAGAACACCACAGAATAAAGTCAGAATTCTTATTTACCCTCATTATTATTTGTATCTATTTAAGAATTTTTTTTTTTTTTTTTAGAATTTTGAGATTAAAGTCAGAATTGTGTGATTTTTTTTTTTCTCTTTTCCTTTTTTTCGGAAAATAATTGTGATATATACATTTTAGGATTCTGAGAATAATGTCAGAATTCTTACTTTTTTCTCTATTTACTTTATTTTTAGGATTCTGAAAATTAAGTCAAAAAGTGACCTTTTTTTCCCCTTACCTTTTTTAAGTTAATTTGTTAAGAACCCTAAAAATGAAGTTAGAAGGCTACATCTTCTTTTGATATCTTGTTTGAAAACCGAGAATGATAGAATGAGTTATACAGAAAAATGGATGAAGTCAGAATGGGGTGCAATACTTTTTCACAGCACTGTACAAGAGGTTAAATAATACCTTTGAAAACAGTGTCAAAGTTCTATTTCTGTAAAGACTATGAGGAATGAAGTGCGCAGAATTCAGTATCACACTGCTTTATATATGTGAGGGCATCCTCAAAACCTTTTTGAGAATCTTTGTATTGTATTATGGGACTGCCAAGAGGTGTTCTTTGTCCTTTAAAAACAGTATTTATCTGTCTTTGTATGCCATTAACAAATGGGGAAGTTGCCCACCAGTTGCTTGTCACGCCATTCTAACAATAGCCCCACTCTATTAACAGACACATGAAATGAGGATGAATGGATTCACGCTCAAGATCATATCATGAACATATCATGGCATTCAGTCTGGAAGCTTAGCTGACCATAACTCATTAATGTGTAAGTGGTTTAGTTTTGAAGTTTGACTTCTACCCATAGAACAGTAAATAGCTTTGGACCCCTACAATTTCTCATTTGGATCCCTGTAGTCAGATTAATATCCAGAGCCATGACTTTAAAAAACAATGCCACCCTGTTTTATGGGCCAGTTTTAGTTTAATAGCTTATTTTGTGTTGGGACCTACCTCAAACTTGCCAAAGTATTTGGAGTCAAAAACTGGATCAAACACTGTGGTCTGCCTTTTACACTGACTTTTTTAATTACAGTAATTGCTTGCATTGCTTCGTGTTTTGGAAAATAGCCCCAATCCATCCAAAGCCTTTACAGGACAAGTCTGAGGGAATTTAGGAAATGGGCCTTTTATTGGCAAAGTGCAAGACTGCGTCACAAAAGATATACTGTGCCCTCCAGAATTAATGGACCCCTTTGAGAAAAAAAAAGTTCAATTAGATGCAAAAAAAGTCTTTGTCTAAAGCGACGAGCGACGATTCAAAATATTCACAAAAATCTAACTTTTAATTCAAGTAACATAATTTAAAAAACCCCAGAAACATTACATTCCCCACAGAATAAAAATATTTTTCTCTCAACAATGTGTGCCACAATTATTGCCACCTGGTAGAAGGCCTGCGATTAAAAGCTTATTGAAGCATATTTCTAGTTCTGTTCTATATTTTTAGGTTCACCAATTTAAGTAGGACCTCTGAGGTGGTTAGCAAACACTTCTTATTTCACTGATGTGTAAATATAAGGTGACAGGCACGAAAAAGATATAAAGACACCTTTCGTCAAACCTGTCACTTGCCCAATCAGAAGCTGCCGTGTCATCAACCGGGAATCGCGTCACGTTTACGGGATGCCTGCCTTCTCGTCTAATCAGAATCGGCCACTTCAGCGGAAGTCCCACCTCAATGAGGTAGTGTGAGGGGACCCTCTCGAATGAATGAGTTTAAGCCCCTCCCACTCATCCAATCAGCACCTGCAATGTGTGTGTTGTGTCATGTGTTGGGATGTGTTTACAGTCACGTGATTCCTGCCATCCTCCATTTTGTTAGTTTCCCGCCATGACCGGAAGTGTCTTCCATATTTGGTCATTTTGAGCAGATACAGCATGACCTTGAGTGTGAGTTACCTTGACCGTCTGAGTCGTCGTCATGTACTCTCTCGACCACCAAGTTTTTTTTAAAAAGTAGAATGAGATGATGGGGAGAAATGGGCAGGAAGAAAAAAAAAACACAGGCCTCACATCCAATCACATACATCAACAGACACACACACACACACATCTCACATCTGTATGTGTCCTGCTCACCGTTGCTATCGCACCGGAATTTGCCAACTGTGGGCGGAAGCACGCCTTTCTTATCTTTAGTCTCATGTTCTCTTTTCGATATAAAGTATCCAAACGTTTACCTCTTTATAGTAACTTAACGGCCTATCCAGCTGTTGGGCCTACCTCAGAACAGAGAGTCACGGCTCCAGCCTTGGCCACCCCAGTCCTCCATCTACCTGGCATCCCCCCAGACCCAACCCTCCGTCTTTATGATGGGGTGGGATGAAACTTTTGACGGACAATATTTGGAAAATAAGTAGGCGTTTGAATGAACATCTGACTTTATGCCCGAATGTGTGACAGAGTGAGAAAGAAAGGGAGATGGGGAGAGAGAGGGGAGAGCAAGAGAGTGTTATTTGACACCGGGCATCACTGGTGTTGGTTGGAAACAGGTTGCAGTACCTTACAGCTGAGGAGGCTATCAAAGTTTTTCTCTCAACAATGTGTGCCAGAATTATTGCCACCTCGTGGAAGTCCTGTGATTAAAAGCTTACTGAAGCATATTTCCAGTTCTGTTCTATATTTTTTGGGTTCATCAATTTAAGTTGGACCTCTGAGGTGGTTAGCAAACACTTCCTATTTTACTAAGGTGTAAATATGAGGTGACAGAGGCCAAAAAGATATAAGGAGACCTTTCCTCCAAACCTGTCACTGGCCCAATCAGAAGCTGAGAAATGTGTGTGGATGAGTGTGATTGGATGTGAGGCCTGTGTGTTTTTTTTCTTCCTGGCCAATTCTCCCCATCATCTCATTCTACTATTTAAAAAAAACTTGGTGGTCGAGAGAGTACATGACGACGGCTCAGACGGTCAAGGTAACTCACACTCAAGGTCATGCTGTATCTGCTCAAAATTACCAAATATGGAAGACACTTCCGGTCATGGCGGGAAACTAACAAAATGGAGGATGGCAGGCATCACGTGACTGTAAACACATCCCAAAACATGACACAACACACACATTGCAGGTGCTAATTGGTTGAGAGTGGGAGGGGCTTAAACTCATTCATTAGAGAGGGTCCCCTCACACTACCTCATTCAGGCAGGACTTTCGGTGACGTGGCCGATTCTGATTGGACGAGAAGGCTGGCATCCTGTGAATGTGACGCCATTTCCGGTTGATGACACAGCAGCTTGTGACAGGTGACAGGTTTTGAGGCCCGATTCTCTTTGATATTCTTCTGAATGGGAAAGGCCGGAGAACACAGCAAAGATGTGCCAAGGCATGTTAGAGAGCTGCACAAATCTGGCAATGGATCAGGAAAATCTCTGAGCAGTTAAAAACGTCAGTTTTACAGTTAGATCAATACTTAGGAAGTTTAAAGAGACTGGGGATGTTCAAAAGGAGACTGGAAGAGGACGTGTCTGCAAACGGACCCGTAACACACATGATCTGAAGCACACCTCAAAATCCATTCAAGAATGGTTCATACTGTAGTACAAAAAATAAAGGTTTTGTCATGGCCTTCACCGTCATCGGACCTAATCCCCACAGAAGATCCGTTCGATGTGTTGAAGAGTCTAAAAGCGCTGACCTTAGAATCTGAAAGAGTTGGAGAGGTTCTATGTGGAGGAATGGTCTCAGAACTTCTTGTGTTTTCAAACTTCATCACACACTACAGAAGGAGACTCTGGGCTGTAATTGTTGCAAAAGGGGGGCAACACAAAATAGTAAATGAAGGTTGGCAATAATTGTGGGACACATGTTTCAGAGAATAATAATTGTTTTATGTTAAGAATGTATTTTTTTTTATTTATTTATAACTTGAGGTAAAGTTTAGATTTTTGTTGATAATTTGAATGATAATATCAAATAAAAAAGGCAATAATATCTATCTATCTATCTATCTATTTATCTATCTATCTATCTGTCTATTTACAGTATGTATGAACCCGTTTATCTAAGTAAGATAACTAAGACTCCACCTCACTAACCTCTAGTTAAGTCCTTTTCCGCAAATTATCAGAAAACAAGATTTTCTTTCATCAATAGTAAAACTTACTCCATCCAACTCACGACTCAGACTCCTGATTCTGTAAATACATTTGGGATTGAGGCCATCTCACATCGGTTTTACAGTGTTTATTGTAGCCTAATTAAGTGACCTATATAGACCATTTCAGTGGGAACATTCCAGTGCTTCAGTGCTTAATTGCTTGTAATGCCTTTGTCTGAATCCGGCTCGGGAGGTCAATGTTGCCCTTATCTTTCCTGACTTTATACCAAGCAGGCGAGAGACCGATCTACAACGAGGCACATGAAAATTTTACGTGCAAAGAAAAAAGTATGAAATTGTTCGAGTAGAATTCATGTTAGCTGTCGGGGAATTTATCTGATTCATCCCAGGATTTCTGCTGGGGGAGACGTTCAACCTGTGCCTGCAATGAAGGTCAACCTACCAGCTCTCTAGAGGGAGCCAACCACAGGTCAGTATCATTTGAACTTGTCATGTGTTTTCAGGCACACTCAAAATTCCCAAATGAATAAATGAAAACCATATCATCCAAGTTTATTTTTCAATAACTGGAAAACATGCGCATTTCAAAAGGAAATGTGACTCTCTTAAATTCTTCTACATTAGAGGGAGTAAAGATTAGATATAGACCACTTAAACATTGATGATATCTCCCACAAATTAATTTGAGGTTTTTGCTTTTGGTTATTATAAACAATTGCTGGTTTTCATATGTATTGATATCTTACAAATGTATCTAGATAATGACAGACAAAGGATGTCTAAAAATATGGCCATAGTTACTCTATGTTGAATTTCAACTGAATATTCAGATATTATTGTCAGTATACCATTTCTATTAGGTTGGATACACTATTAAAGGTGTTTGTTGAATTAACGTATTGTGTCAACTTGTGCTACAAAATAATTTCATAAGAATCCCGATATAGTTATTACAATACTACATTTAAACTATATATATTATCATATATATCATATATATATTATCATTTTAAACTATATATATTATGTGAAATTGGAGCCCTGTTTGGAAAAAAATGTCATATCATCTTTCAGTTTCAGATTTTGAACTATTTTAGCTTATAATGTGCGCACATGGTGCATATTCTTTATGAGAATTTGCATTTCATCGATCATACTGGAGATAATGCACTGAGAGGGAGAGTGGGTCAAACAGATTGACAGCTCAATTTTTACCACAAACATACAGCTGTTAAATCCGAGCAGAGGTGTGTGCTCATGGGGGAAAGAACACTTACCACATGTAATTAAAAAAACCCGAAACAACTTATTTGAATATGTTCATTAATAGCTCTCCACTTTAGACATATACCAAGAAAAAAAAACTGTGTACCTGAGCTGGAACCTACACAACCAGAAATACACCATTGAATCAAATGTAATCAGCAATAGTCAGATACTTAATTTTCTTAAGATACTGGACTTAACTTTTTATCAATTAGTTGCTTGTACTGGACCTATGCACAATGCTACTTTACTTATATTTTACTTGATTTTCTCCATTTAGTCCTACTTTATAATTTTTACTCAAAGGGAAGTATTGTAATTTCTACCCTAGACAGGAAAAATGTAAAATAGGCCGGAAGTTATTATACATAAAACATTAATCCAAAACCTCCTGAATACTTGTAAAACACTGAGCGGAACTCTTTTACTACACAGTACCACTTTCACTATTATACTTCATGACACTTCTTACGTTAAGTACTATTCACTTACTTTTACTTTTGTAGGATTTCTAATTTATAACTTTCATATTGTATTAACATAATTTTTTAGTGACATAAATGATCTGAATACTTTGTCCACGACCATGTTTAATAGCCTGATAGTTCTTTGACCCTCGACTGCTTGAATAAGTGAGTTTTTAAAATATAAAATGGTTAAATTTCAAATATTCTTTTTTATTATGATTAAAAGGGGATTGCTGACACAGGAAAAGCATTTTCCTAATAGAAAAAAATTATATTGTTTCAAATATATATATATGTATATACATTTCTACTCTTAAGTAAACTTCAGATTAAATAAATTTAGAAGTATTCGGCAGTAGAATTAATAGTATATCCGACTTTTATTTTGGAAGAGAAGAAGAGGCTCTCGGCTACTTCCTGGTTCTTGTCACGTGACTATGCCCTTGCCTAGATACGAGAAAGCGTCGCTACGGAGAGGGGAGTGGCTCCGTCTGAACATTTCCTCCTGCAGTTTGGATAAGTTGCAGTCATGGCAGCGTGCGGGAAACGGGTCTTGGTCTTTTCTACAACGACTCTACCGTGTTCTATCGCTTCTGCAGCCACCTGTAAATGGTTCTAACGCATTGCCATGACTGGTAAAGAAAAGGTAGCATGTTAAAGGTCTAGCCACACCTGCGTCAGCAACGATACCTGCTAGTGACAGGTAAGAAATCTAATTTCACCTTTCGCACCTGTGTATCGCGACTCACCAAACATTTCCACCATCAGTTAGTCCAGTTTAAAATCCCCTTGGCGGTGTTACGTAATGCTCGGTCGCACAGTTCCTAGCAGGTGGTTTCTAGAGGCTGACGTTAAGTTAATTCCTTGTGACATTAACGATGCGACTCTAATAGGATTTGAACTCACCTCTTCCTGTCGATTGTTGAAGGAGTATTCCAAAGTAACGGGAGAGGGTTCTAGCTGTGTGTCTGTGAGAAAGTGGTGTTTGTGTGAGAACGCTTTGGTTTAACCTTAAATTTTATACTGCTTTCTTTTTCTCAGAAGTGGCAAAATTGTTTACTCAATCTCAAATTAAAGGTATTGGCTCAAATTCTTCACTCAAGTGGAGGTGATGCATACACTGACATGTAATCAAAGTTTAAAAAAAAAAGTACTTTCTCTTATAAGCCAGCAGTAGATGATTGCAGTGTTCTTGAAGACAAATAGTGAACATTGAGATAGCTGTGTAGCTTGTTTCTAGCTCATTAAGAGCTTAATTCATAATGAGGAGGACTTTGAAGGGAACAGAGTCCATGCAGGGCTGCTAAAATTGGACGAGTGTGGTTTCTACTCTGGTTTTCTGGTTGATGCCTATTTGCAGAATATGAATAAATGAAGTATCTCGATGTTTTTTTGTTTTTTTTTAATAGAGGACTGTAAGTAGTGCCTTAAAGCCCCCTGGTTGGCTTCAAATAAATGGATGAATCAGCATCTTCTTTATATATATGAACAGTCATAATCTAGCTATGTTTAATGGTGGGAAATTATGTTTGTTGTCCCCTTGTTAATGTTGGACATAGATAGTGCTAAGATTTGTAAACTCAGATTTAAACCAGGAGGTTTTCCTTTTTTTTTTTTCAGGACAAATGGTAGCACAGCTGATCATTCAATCATTAAAAAATGAGCAGAAAGAAGAAAAACTTGCCTTACTACCTGCCAAGGCAATGCTGTGTCATCTCCTAGAAAAGTTCCATTGCTTTATAATTATTTAAATGTATAATATATATGATGTTTCCAATTAGGTAAGTTAAAGGTTTGGTGGGTGAAGTAAATTCCAAGGTGGCCAGGGGCAAACACACTGCAAACATCAATTTGACATCATGCAGTTAATTAAGAATATATTTTTTACCAAGATGTCAACACACCTGCTTGTAGCAAATAAAGAAAAAACCTTCATCAATTACACAACATAAGCACACTGCAAAAACTTCAACATATCACATTAAGAAAACCACCTGTAAAGCCACAACACATTAAGAAAAATGATGCGCAAAAGCCACAAGACAACGGAAGTGTTAACGATGGACGCTCAAAAGTGATGCATCCCCGGACACCCTTTTCTATTGTTTCATTTAGTGAATAAAACAGATATTATGCGGAAACATTTCTTGATATTTTCATTGGCCTTGGTAGCTTCCCTTTATTTCCGGATCATGCAGTCATGTATCTAAGAGTAAAACTTTAATCAACTTTGTGAAAACATAAAGTTAATACTGACCCTACTGTGCACAGTACCTAAAGTGACGGTAAAAAAGGTACATTGTACTTGACGAAATACTCTTAACCGGCCGTTTTAATAACTTTTGTTTGTGATATTCTTACCATTGTGTAAACGTTGCCATGGCGGCAACTGAAGTCAGTACGTGCTAGGGTGGTTAAGAGTTTTCTTCAGCGAATATATATCACCTTGTTTACTTTAGCTTTGGGTATTGTGCATGTTAGGGCCATTATTAAGTTTATTTGTTGTTTTTGCAATGGCTTTTGAAAATCTTTTTTCTTAATGTGTTGTGGTTTTTGCACCATTCGTGTTTTGTGAAATTGATGAAGATGTTTCCTTAATTTACGGCATGCGCATGTTGTCAAATTGACGGATGCAGTGTTTTTTCCCCCCTGTCGGCCACCTTAAAATTCACCGTCATCGTCAATAAGAAATTTGTTTTCATTTGTCTTTTTTCCCATAACCAAACAAAATGACAACATTAATTAAATTTTATTCCAATTCAATGATAAATTATTTTCATCAAAACATGCGATTGTGTTTAATCATAGCCTGATCAAAACAGATTAGTTTCTAAGTAAGAAAGTGCCTGGCGAACCCAAATTTCCATTAATTTTTTAATGATTTTGTAATAAATCCATATAGCATTTGCAGTGTGCATTGGGAAGGAAAATGAACACAGCTGTAGAGTTGCTGCATTAATCCAAATTTCCTCGGAATAGGGACTATTCATTATTAGTCAGAAGAAATGACTTACATGAAGTGTGGCACAATATTCAAGGATTAAAAAATAAATCTGATAAAAAGAGTCACACATATGAAGACCGTGAGAAGATGCATTCATGTACAGCAGATCACCATAATCAAGAACAGAATTAACAAGTCTTTGAATCAGAATATCATGGCCTACGGTATCAAAACCGTTGGACAGATTAATAAAAAGGGAAACAGAGTGTTGCTTACTATCTAAAGCTTTGTAGTACTTGAAAAAGGGCATTTGTCAGGACTAGATCATTGAGTGATGAATTCTCTGGGCATTTATGGATTAGGTCTGGGGGGAGAGTTAATTCAGGCTATCGCATTGTGCTTCGAGAGAATCAGATACAGGCCTCAACCAGTCCCAGCTCAGATCACCAACAACAACAACAATGGTGGTGTAGTTTAGCTTTGAGAACAAGTTCACTAATGTAGATAAAGAATTACTAACTGCAGATGGAGGTCTATAACATCTAATTACCATAACATGGTCATTTTTGGAGACTTCAAGATTTAGGCAAAGAACTCAAGTTAACATCAAATTTTTGTTAACTTGGCTCGATCAATTTCCCCTCTTAACTCAACCTTCACACAAAGGAAACAGACAATGGTAGATGCAACCATGATTTTTATGATCCTTTTTCTGTGTGTGTCAGTCTGGCTGCAGGTTTCCAGCAGACATGGGGAAACTACAGAGCAAGTTTCGCAGGCGGTCAGAGCTCTACAGGTGAGACCCAAAAAAAGGCCTGACAATGTAGGATTATTCAGCCTTGGTGGAGATATTCACTCTACTGAGTTAAGTTTTATTGATGTGATGTTTTCTGTCTCCAGGGAATCTCAGGTGGAGAAGTGTGATAAGAGCTTTGACAGTCAGGTGGTGCAGTACGAACCTGCCCATCAGGGCTCCATCAATACGGTTAGCAATCTCAACCCAGATCTGTGTGTTTCTGGTGGGAGTGACCAGGTAAATGCATCAATGGATTAGTGCAATATGGCTAAGTATGATTCATACAATCACATTATTGTTCTGTTTGCATGGCATTTGTTTCATGTAGTTTTTGAGAAATTGACTTGGAATATCTACAAGTTACTGTGTGTTTGCGTGTACACGGGTCTCTACTTGTAGGCTGTGGTGGTGTATGACTGGAAACAAGGTCGGATGTGTCAGTCCTTCCAGGGTCACAACCGAGAGGTTACCAAGGTAATGCCAACTCTGTATGTGTGCACACTGATTAAGCTGTGATGCAGTTTCCTTTGGTATCCTATGTGCTGTGTCTCCATCTGTCTACCAGGTGGTGTGCTATCCAGGCAGCACATGGATCTTTAGTGCCTCCCGGGACAAGACTGTATTGATGTGGGACCTGAATCAGGGGGACGAACCTATTCAGGAATATTGTGGACATGAGTTGGTGGTCAATGGACTAGCTATCAGCCCTGGTAAACACAAGTCCTCTCACTCAGTCATCTTAAAACCAGGATTTTTCAGTATGTCACAATGCATAATTGAGGTTACAAAACATTTATTGCCGCACAAATAAATGTACAAAAATTATGTTAAATAAAACTGTTAGTATAACTGGATGCCAAACCAATTCAAACAATGTTTGTGTTACTCCACCATGAGTATTCTTGGGTATACAACAATCAGCCATAACTTATAACCCCTGCCAGGTGAAATGAGAATTACATGTGTTCTCTTGTTACGTTGACACCAGTAAGTGGGATATATTAGGCAGCAAGTTAACATTTTTTCCTTTATCTTGCTGCGTTAGAACCATGAAAAAGTTGGAAGGACTTCAGCGACTTCGATCATGTTAATGTTGGTGCAAAAACTTGGTCGGAGTATCTGATCCCAGTTGGGACTTACACTATTTTAGCAGGTGTTTTTAATGTTATGGCTGATCAGTGTGAGACGTATCAGGCTCTACTCAACAAGCTGACTTGTGTTGATGGCTGAGAGAATGTCTCTCAACTGATCTCCTGTCTAATGAAGATGATGCTGCAATAAGTGAAGACATGTATCAACCCCGCTACCTGCCCTGAATGCAAGTGCTGATAGATCATTTGTTTATTATTGAGATTGACTGGACTTTACCCTATTTTTTATTTTTTCTCAGATGTTTCAATAAACCCAAAAAGCTAAAGTAGAATTCATTTGAAATGTTAATTTTAGTAGTGGGAATAACTCTTTTATGCTAATTTGTAGATATTTCAGGTGAACATTGTAACCCCCTTCAAATGGGACTTAGTAATGGCATTGACCGTACATTATGAGCATGCACTAAACACATGCTCCTGCTTTTTTGTTGTGGTTTATAGATGGGACAAAGCTGTGCACTGGCTCACGTGACAACTGGATGTGCCTGTGGGATATTGAATCTGCAAAATGTGAACAGAGACACAACATTTCCAGAAACCTGGTGAGATAATGAGCATTTTTATGTGCACAACTTTGCCCAAATAATTGTTTTCAAGCACGCGTATGGCCTGACTGTGTAACTGACAATGTAAGAAAAATCTAATCAAATTAATGAGACATTCAGTGTTCACCTCTTACACTTTTGCCCTTCTCTCTTTTCTCTGTCCAGGTTACTCATGTGTGTTGGGTGCCTGGTAGCACTTCTGTAGTCCAGACCTCTGAGGATAAAACCATAAGGTACAGAAGGATTTTTCTGAAACTGAGCCAAATGTGGCTTGGTGTGCTGCAGCTGGCACCGTAAAGTATGCTAACATGTTTCTACTAAATAGGAACATTTATGGCATGACATGTTGATGCATCTGTGTGCAGGATGAATTGTGCTGTGGTTAATTTCTTGATGATTATCTTGAATGCCAATTTAATTTAAAAAAAGAAAATTCACACTACAGCCATTTTTATTTTGTCGGATAATCATATATTCTTACTAGCCTCAAGTCCACAGTAACCTACTTATATTTAGCGCTTTCTTGTCTTAGTATTCCCAAGAGCAGTGCTTATACAAGTGTTAGCGGCGCTTGTGATTCACTGCTGTTATCCTACCAAGGGCAGCCAAAATTCTGCTGCTCCGACTATAGCCAATTAGAATACCAGAGGTGGTGCCAAGTATTTGGAGCCAAGTATTTGGATTGTGCCAGGGCTCTTTCATAAAATGCGATGTCTTTTTCTTTTTCCCAGGTGGTTGACTTATAGAAAATGAAATCCTTCTCGTAAACTGGTCTTCGGAAGGAAAATACACATAAACTATATGTGATTGCCTGTATGGTTTTTCGTGCTTGTGTTCAGGGTGTGGGACAGCCGCACATGGCAGGTGACCAATACTTTTCCAGCCAAGCAGTACATCCAGACCCACTGTGATGTGTCTCCTAATGGAAACTACTTGGTGTCCAGCAGCAATGGTTTTGGAGGCCAGGGCTGTGAAGCCACGGTGAGAGCAGCAGAGGTGTTTGGGTGGTTATTGGCTGCAAAGACGTAGTTGGGCGGAGGCTGAAGCAGGTGAACAAGAACCTGGGTCATACTGTTACTAGACCAATGCATACGGGAATACTGATGGTTTGTATCATTGCGTGAGTGAATGTTTGCACTGATAAAGCAGGACAGTTAAAAGCTACCCAGTTAATGCCATTTTTAAGACAAATCTGTTTCTCTGGCGCCAGTGCTTTCTGAATATTTCATTTAAAGGTTTGACTCCTCCAGTTTGTAGCTTGCACCCTTATCTAGCCCATGTTACCCGTCTAATCAGTATCTTCTAAAATTAGCGAGTTAATCCAGTTTCAGGAACACCTATTTGACTAATTAAAGTACCATTCATCCTGTAGTAAACTTACAATTAATAATATACACTGATAAGCCATAACATTAAATCCACCTGCCTAACAGAATGTCATTGTAGGAGACAACACTGGCTAGCATTTGTATAAGTCAGCCTCGGGTTCGCTTGATCTCCACTTAACCTTCCTTAGGCCACTTAAATAGGCACTAACCTTTGCAGACTGGGAACACCTAACAAGACCTGCAGGTATGGAGATGATCGGAAGTAGTCATTTAGCCATCAAAATTTGCCCCTTGTCAAAGAGGCTGAAGTCTTTATGCTTGCCCATTTTTTCCCTTTTCCAAAATTAACATCAGGATAAAATCTTCATTTACTAACTCATATAGCCCACCTTCTGATAGGTGCCATTGAAACAACATAAAAAATGTTATCAATCAATATTGTGATCACTCTGACTTTACCGGTCGGTGGTCATAATTTTATGGCTGGCAGGTGCATATTGCTATGTTTAATTACACTACTTACTTTTAAATCAAAACACATTTTTAAAATGTGTTTATTTTTCCCTTTCAGAACAAGGATGCGTCCTACTTGAGCTCCGCTCACATGTTAATGTCCGTCCTCTCATGTGGGGACAGCTAAATCCCAGCAAAATTATAAGAAAAATATATTTCTCATAAGAAAGGAACTGTTTTGAAACTGACACTGTCATTTGTTTTCAGTGGAGTTGTGTCTGTGTTTTTAGCTTTGGGATCTGCGTCAGCCAGGCTGTAAAGTTGTGGAGTACCGAGGCCACCTCCAGACCACAGCCTGCTGCGTGTTCCTGCCTGTGCCTCCTGATGGCACGGCTCGCCTCGCAACTTCCTCTCATGACGGCTCCATCAAAGTCTGGGATCAGAACACGGCAGGTAACCCGTACTCTATGATGGATAAATTAACAGCCGTTTTAGCACACACACAGATGCTGTTACGACGTTTACTTTTTTGACCTATCCAACCCTCCCTCCTCCCTCCTCCCTCTGTTTAGCTTGTTTAGCGACGTTGTCTCTGGATGGTGCCGGCCCATTGGTGTCTCTTTCACCAAATGACTCCACAAACCTGCTGTGTGCCAGCTTCAGCTCTGGGCTACACCATATCCAGGTGGAGCAGGGATCAAACCAGGCTCAGGGTACCGGGGCAGCCTCAGTTGGTGCTAATGGAGCGGACATAAAAGCTGTGGCCCGCTTCTGAAGGCGCAGAAGAGCTTGACTTGTGACACCAATCTATGAACAACTCTGCGAGCATCACTGGAGACGGACTTATACCTCTGACATTTTGGCTTTACTAGACTGCCATACGGTAAAGAATAACTGAGAGAAGTAAGGAAAGGAAGGGCTGGGAATCACACCAATGAAGGATACACCTGTTGTCTGGCAGTCACCCATCACAATTGCTCTGCTGGGAGACGGGGCGTTAAGGCTCATCACCCAGTAACTGAGACTTTAATCACCAAAATGATCCTGCTTGGATTGCTGCCTTCTTGCAACCAGCCAGAAGAACGGGGATTGCTCTAAAGTTTACGTACAGCTAGGCTGAGTCGACGGAGTACTTTGTCACATGTTTGGGTTTCAATGGTGATACTTTAATGTTTGTGTGGAGGACTTCTTGGTGTAGAAGTAGTGGCGTCGAAACTTTGGAACCATTTGGATTCTTAATTTAACAGAGCAGAGTGAGTGAATTCAATGTTTTCGCCTAACTTCCCCGTAGAATAAAGGAATCTTTTCAAGTTTTTGCTGGAGAATCACATCTGTCATACAACTGATGGGAGAATTAGATTTTGGAATGTTTAACAAAACGCAGTCGGAGGACATTTTTATCCAGGCTTCACTCAGGGATTTAAAAATTGAACACCATAACATATGCAGGCAAAGTCATGACCAACACACTGTATGCTCTAATATGGCTGGTGGGGATTTACATTTATCACAGATGGGGTCCAATTTTGTAAATTTAAACTAGTTTGTAAAGTGGATACAGTAGATGAAGCATGTACTGACTGACTGAAGTCTTTTTGTAGGAGAGGGACAGATTCCTGTTCCCACTGCTTTCTAGATATATTTACTTGCTGGGGTTATATATCACCAATGGTTCCATAAACTCCAGAGCTTATATTTGTTTTATCTATGTCAAAACACAGCAAATGATCAGTTGGGTACTATTCTTAGCAAGATTCCTCAACTGTAATTTTTGAAATGGCATCTGGCATTGGGGGTTAGACTTAATAGGTGCTATTAGAGAAGGGTTGAGCGAACCAGAATGTTTCCTGAATTGAAGTTGCAGTTATAGATGGGATACAGAACTGTTAGTTGAGCTGCAGGAAAGAATTAAATAGTAAGTGGGTAGATAAATATAACATTGGTGCCCCACCCTTTATCATACCAAGGACCCTTAACTGAGACAAATTGGACCATGGGCCTCCATCTGGGTCACCCATTGGCTTCCCTACACCGTATTTGAAAATCAGTCCATTCCGTTGTCACTGAAGTGAACCTTGACTTAAAGGATGCATTTTTTATGTGACTTGACTGATTCAAGTTTATCTCCATCTAGTGTCTCTTTAAGAATCACCTATTCATGTCTGGCTGCTTCAGCAACTTTTGACAGAATTCAGTGAGAGTGTAGAATGTTTTGATTGTTGAAACATTGTAATGTGTACATGAATGATTTTACCATTTAGTGTGTACTACATTTTCAACTTGTCAAGTGTTAGACTTAATGACTACATTTGATTGGACCATATACTGTATGAACATGCTGTGTTCTGTACACAGAGGTCAGTTGATAGACATTTTTGAAGATACAGATTCTGATATTTCTTAACGGAAGCTGCCAATAGCTGATGTTGGTGATGAGAGACAATATTTTTAACTAATAAAAAAATGACAAATTTTAGGATTCTTTTTCCTTCTTTAAAAAACATTTTTGTCATCAACCAATAGCAAAAGACTGCTGTGTGCGGTCAGTGAGGAACAAAAAGATTATGCTCCATCAATATTGTGTTTTAGAAAATGTTTATTGACCTGTTGCAACCTGTGTTCGGACTACTTTGTTGGAATCAGGTAACTAGGCGTGCTGTAATTTAGCCAACCACTTTCAATAAAGAATTATTTTTATAAACGTATTTGATTACTACCATGAAATCAATGTTTTTAAATTATTTGAGAATATACATGGATGTTTGTCGCCAGTTGACTTGATTTGATTCGTGACACTTTGATACCTTGTGAGTAAGCAATAAATAAGGCTATGGAGAGAAAAATCTTGGTTTTAACTTTTAGTGACGGCTGAGGTTTGTATATTGCCGCTTCCGCATTCTGTACATTTAAGATTTACTCACTGTGACCGTTGTATCTCAATACAAATCAAAATTTGCAATTTTCTAGTGTACAATAATAGATTTCGATGAAATCTTGTATCACTAAACCTTATATATTACTCATTAATAATATAAACTATACTTAAAATATTAATCTGAACCACAGCATTTCAAAGAGGTGATGTCAGCGCTTTAGACAAGTCATGTGACTCGAGAAGTAAAGTAACTTAACATTTCACTCTTAACAGGAAACAACAAATCAGAAAACTAACACCTAAAGGATATAAGACTTGACTCCTGTTCTTCCCAACTGACCCGTAATGGAGCTTCTATATAGTTGCTATTTTCTTTATCGTGAACTACGCTAGATTTGTTACAGGTAAAGGTTGTAAATATAGCACCCCGTATTGGAGATAGGTGGTATTTTGCAGTTTAAATCCTTATCTGGAGTCAATATCCACTTTTTTTTGTTGTTACATTGCAGGTGCATTGGCTATCCAACTGCAAAAAGGAGTGTTCTTGGTCCTATCCCAATAAAACTGTAGAATAACTAGTATTTATGAGAAAACACCATGAAACAAATTAAGTGAATTAACGTTTTATCTAAAAACAAACAGGCAATGATAGAAATATTGATATTTTCTGTGTTTAATCAGATTACTCTCACAATAACAGGTACAATGTTACTAGTACATTTTAAATATTCTATTACCAGTCACTTACCGGTATTAACCCAGTTTGAGTTAAACTTACCAGTTATTTTGCACAATGACAGTCTGTTTCTGTTTGCCTGTATGTTTCTAATCTTAGAGAATGATCCTACCTGTTGTCTGAGTAACAGAATCATGAGGTGGTGTAATGTTCAGCATACTTTGTCCATCAAGAGACACTTTTACATTCTCTCATGTTACCAAAACGACCTTGAGCATTCAGGTATCACGTGAATAATCAGCACCACCTAGTGGCAGAAATGTATTTGGTAGAAGTAATGCAATGATTCATCCAATGAAAGGAGTGAATAAAATCTAGTGAATATTTAATCTCAATTACAAGTTAACCAAAGAAAATAAGTAATTTATGTCATCGTATAGCCCTCATCCTCAGGGATATATATATGCATGAGTTTGTGATAAATTAATCAAATAGGAGAAAACTGTCGTACTGTGGTGTTTATTCAAATCTGGACCTCATTTTCACTTTGGACACGAAAAAAAGCATACATCTAGCCATTAGCAGGTTGGATAAGAAACTCACACCTCACACAGTACACAACTACATTTCAGAAAAACCCAGGAAACGGTGTAAAAAAAATTACAATAAAATTTACTCAAAATCTGAGTAAAATAGTTGTCTCAAAGGAATTTACACATTATTGGCACAAGTTATGGAAATTAGTTTCCACGGAATAACATAATAAAAAGGATATAGTATATTTAATCAACGGCATTACAAGTCATTCAACAGGCGGTTTCACAGACAGAATGGATGTCTACGGAATCAGGTTTTCAAGAAGTGAAAGCTCCAATGGCTCTCTCCAGCCTACCACTTGTGACGACTGTACATTGTTTCTTCGTGTTTATTCTGTTATCACACAGGAAATCAAGTACAGGAATTATATTTTTAATAGTGCTAGAAATAATATAAAACGGTACATGCTGGGAAGCGTTTTCACTCATTTCAAAATACAAGATCTGATTACCACACGTCATCTTTTTAGGCCCTGGCATTGAACTATAATGAATGAGAATCTGAACTTTAAGTTCACATCAATCCAACCTCAGTACCTTCAAGCATTGATAAAAATGGGACAAGCTTGCCTTCAGTAACACACGATTATTTTAATTCAATGAACGCCTTCATATATGACATCTGCCATCAATAAAAAACACACGTCAACAACTACAGGCTGAGATCACACCACAATCAAAGCCCTCCTCTGTGAATTAAAGTAAAAAAGACCTATTTAACACATTGTTTCCAATCCGTTAGAGATTCCAGTAAAAGACAGCATAGCAATGGTGATAGGATGAGAGTCTGTGAGCAGTCTTGTCCTTCATTGTGAAACAGTCCTTGTAAATCTTATCACAGTGCAAATGTTAACTAGAATGGTGCAGAAAAATAAGACATAAGAGCCCTAACATAAGCATCACGTCACATTTCAGAAGGCAGTCGACAACATGTATATCATTTTTTTAAACAATGTTACAGGCATAAAAGCACAGCATGCAAGAAAATCCCAGATTCTCACGGTATATGGGTTACCTGGGATGTGGGTTTGGGGGGGTGGGGGGAGACGTGGTTGGGGAAATTTTCTAACAAATTGATAGACATCAAAATCAACAAGTGCTTAAACTATTTTTAGTAGCATTTTATCTTCACACCAAATTGAAGATTAAGGGCGTGAATTGGGAGTTCCTTTAACTATTATACTGAATGCATGAAAATCAGTAAATATCAGGGTATGCTGAGATACAGCCAGAGTCCATGCACCTGATATTATTATGATGCAAAAACCTCCCACCTCAAAACTAAAAAGCTAACGGTACATGGAGAAGTATTAGGAGTGGAGGCAAAAAAGCATTTCACACACGCTATAATTGTTGCAAAGTAGTGTCAAGAGTATAAAAACAGGTCAGTTCTGTCCTGAAACTGACTTTTATCCATTAATTACTCTCTGAGAAACTGAAACTTATATATGCCTTCAAATCTAAACAGCAATAAAAACTAAGTTAACTGAGGTGAGAATATTAACAGATAAATTGTGAGGCAGGAAAAGTCCAAGTCTGTTATGACAATACATGAGAAATATATATATATATATATATATATATAAGAAATTGAATATAAAAAACATATTAAACTACCAAAGGTAAGATGGTTGCATTGATGCACATGAAGCATGCGTACAAAGTGAATTTGAACTTACTGTTAAATTATTTTACAAATCACACAGGATTTAAATCTTTCCTTAACTTGGGAAGTAAGAGCGACTCAATCAGCCTGAGCTTTTCTCTTCCACCACGACCAAATAGTTAAATCCTCATTCTAAAAGATAATATATTCAAGCCATTTTGGTGATGAGGCCCCAATAATCCTTTAGTGCGTGATTGACTTGCGGATTCACATTTTTGTTTAAATTAAGAAGTATTTTCCGTAGTTCACATTTCTTTTATGGTCCATCACCGGTACCAGAACCATGACTAAAAAGCTGCCTTTCGTCTCAATATTCAATCTTCAACCTCAACATGATGCAAAACACAAACAGCGTACTTATTTACTAATTATGAATAAATATAGTGCCTTACAAGGAGCGATTTCAAACAATGTCTGGTGTGTTTGGTTGAGTCCCTGAGATATTGCTGCCTGTCTGCATTTTCTCCCAGTCTGATGGCGACTCCTTAATACAGTGCTTTTCCATTTCACCACCCCCAAACACACACATTCATGCAATACACCGTGCGGCATTTTGCTCCTGCTCCCATTCATAAAGACCCACGCGATGAAAAGAGGTCCTGATGTCAAGCTACTACCACTATGGAATGACTTCATGAAACACCCTAGTTCTACATGATTTCCACATTTTGGATGGAAATGTAATAAATAAATCTTATAATGAACAGCTGTGCAACATTCTGAGGGTTTTATACGTAAGAAATGCTGTGTTTGCATCGACCCCCTGCATCAGACACCGTTCCTACTCCAGCAGTTTCAAAAAAAGGTTTGCAGACAAACCTGTATGAGAGTGGGAACCCCAGGTTATTCACACGGATAGACACTAACAAAAACACATCAAATAGACCCATATGTTTAGGAAAGATCAAGGCCCAATTTTTCTCAAAAGTAGCTACAGTAAAGAATTGGGTTGACATTATGAGAGATTCCTTGTAGATGTATCAAAAACCAAAAAATCTTATTAAGTTGATTTGCATAAAGCTCCAGGTCGACTGTCCATGTGTCTGAGGACTTTTAGGTACATCAAATCTAATCAAGCCGTTAAAATACTGTTTTCAAATTTTTTCCAAATCCAACAATAGTACTGTTAAAACCAAGTACCAAATACCGCTGCAGATACTTCAGGGAACAGCATTCTGACATCATGTGCAGCTGCTTCTACATAAACCCCTGCCTCCCACTCATCCTTCCTGCCACCTACTGCTCACAGGTGCGCTCCAGGCCGTCTATGACACGGCTCAGCCTGATGTTTAGCAGCCTGATCTGAGTGTCCAGGTGGTCGATTTTCTCTTCCAGTGAGCCAGCTCCGCCTCCCCGACGCCAGTATGCTCCCACAGGCCCTGTCATGAAGTACACCGCCATGATGAAGAACAGTGGCAGGACCGCACGCTCTGGGTCGCCCTCAAACTTCTGCAGGATGTAGAGACAGGATAGGGCAAAGAGCGCAACACGTGCTAACCAGAAGAAGCGGCCAAACATGGCGTGCAGCAGATAAAAGAAGCCCCCCAGGAACATAGAGAGGAACCAGTAAGCCACGAGTATGGCGGCAACAAGGAGAAGGACGCGTGCTGGAGAGTTGGTGAGAGATGTGGCGCTGAAGTAGTGACTGAGGTTGGTGGCTGTGAATGAAAATGAGAACTAGGTGAGTATAAAAACATGTGCATTCTTGGTGTGCTGACTCTATAACATCACCTGTATTTGTTTGCGAGGTATGTCATAATGCATTTAAAAACTTACAGTCAATGCCCATCACATCCAGCAAGTCCGACCAGATCTTCCATATGGAATCGAGGAAAGAGTCCACTCCATGGACAAACCGCTCTGTTGTTTTGGAGAAAAACTACAGAACCAAAGGACAGACATTGCAGAAACAGTTTAGTGGCCAACCTAGCGTATACAGAAGAATCATCTAGAACAATGAACTGGAAACACACCTGTATGCTGCCTGCATCAGTTTCAGCCATCTGAATGAACGCATTGCATAAGTATTTAATAATACATGTATTATTCAAAGATAAGGCTGAAAAGATGAAACTGTTGAATGTAACTAATTACGTGACCCATGACCTGTAAAAATGCTTCATGTCTGGTTTATGGCCCAAATCTAAACAAATTGTTTTATTAAAGCTCTTCCGCTAATTCTGAAGGCTCTACTCTGAACAAGAGAATATCAGTAACATCCTGCCACGATTGTGTTGGATGGAGGATGAAATTCTGGGTGGTGTACAGAATTTTTTATTCTATTTTTGAAAAATTTAATCCTGCTGTGCTTATTTGGGTTACGGTGAACACTCACCTGAGACCTACGATACCAGAAAGGATGGTAACAGAGCGAGACAAAAACATGCAGGAGCGGGTAGGAGGAAGACATGGATGTACAACACTTGTTACTGCCACTACTCACCGGATAACCGCCTGTTTTATATCTATGACAAAGCTGAGGATGATGCCTTGTGACGTAATAAAAGCTGAGAGCAATGTTTTGTGACGTGATAAAAGCCGAGTGTGACGCTTTGTAACTTAATGCATTCAGAGTTGATTATGACAGTAAATAATGATGGCCTTACCTCCGCCTAGGAAGGAGCTTATGTTTTCACTCCTTTGCGTTTGTCTGTTCGTGAAGAAGATGAAAAAGTACTGCACGGATTTGCACAAAGTGTTTACCCAGAGGTAGGTTATGGCACATCTTAGCGGTGATAAATCTTAGTGATGTTACATAATTTGCAGCATTTACAATAAAAATAATAAGCTGTTTGGAGTAGCAATGTCACGATGTGGCTATTACTGCCTTTTGTTGTTCCTCAGACCCTCTAGCGAGCTTGTGGCTCAGTGGGCTGAAAAGAGATGCTGAAGTGGAAGACGCAATAGAAGAGCGGTAACAGAGTATTTTAAAGATGTTCAGTTTATTGGAGTTTTTGGTAGATTTAGAGGCTGGCAATAACTCAGATATTAATGGAAAAACCTGCATGAATTAATTAAATATTTGCCAATATTGTGGGAGAAGCTTTGTTTGGGTGAAAAAAAAAAAGGAGAGCAACTTAAAGAGAGGGTGTGAGAGACGTCCTGTTTTGGAATGCAGCAGTTTAATGTTGATCCGAATTCTGGGTTGTTAAAAGTGGTCAACCAGGGTGTAGTTGGTCTGACATTTTTCCTGTGGCTACATTATGGTGACAGAAACCCAATATTATGATATATGAGTATTGGCACCTAGGACCTTGTGTAATGGACTGCTCTTTCTCCAGCATGACAATCTCAGTCATGTTTCGCAAAGGGAGGCATTTTTATAGATGTCACTTCCCCTCAAATCTATCTGCCTTTTCATATTGGTTAGTTTAACAAGGGAGTGGTCATTTTGGATTTGTTGGATAAAAAGGTATGTTTGTTCGACAATATGTTTTCGGACATCAGTCTAAAATTGAGTTTTCTGAAATTAAAAGAGCATTTTGAAATCCTTGTCTAAGTATTGTATTTATCCATGTGAGTATTTAAGTGTCACTGGGACATCCACATTTATTAAACCGTCACTTGCATTCGCTTTGGCGGGCAAAAAGAGGAAGTTGAGTTTGAAATGCAGGAAGTGCATGATATATTAGATATTTTATTAAATAAATACATTAAAAAGTATCGACCCTGGGCCCTTTGACAAACTGGCGGATTCTACATATCGCCCAATGTCAGCTGGGTTCCAAACCCTCAACAGGATTATCGAAGTCAGAAAAATAATGAATAATGCTTTACAGTCCGTTCTAATGGCGTTCAGTGCCGCTGCATGCTGCGTTCAGGACGCTTTACAATTGAGTAATTCCACACTAGATTTCCCAGCCTCTGAAAAACGTGCATTTACATGATCAATTTGATGAAAAATGTGACTTCTCTTATGATGAGCCACTCATGTACTTATCAATTAAACTCAAGCACGTCTTTGCTAAGAACGGGCAACCTTATCGTAATAGTGTAAATATACCACATACAATAATAAATCAAATAGCTGCTATGATTCGGAAGCCATGTGGGGTGAATCATGGAACTACACTTCCGTTCTAGTTTTCGAGCAAAAAGCCTAACAGACTCTGGGTCCGAGACGGGGTTTGTATTTTCCAATTTTTCTGACGTGCTATGAACACAACATCAGCAACGTTCCAATGAATGGGAACGTAACCTGCACCACATAATAGACTCTATATGTTACAGTGTGGATATTGCCTATTTTTCATTATTTACGAGAACCATACGCAACACGTAATTTGTTGTAAATGCTGAAAACGTGACAAAAGTGCTATCATTTTCAAAATGTCTTCCTTGAAAATGTTAGCCAGGCCCGTCGCGCGCTTGTTTCCTTTTTGCCATTGACCACCTATAGCCGAAGCGAGCTGCTTAATGGGCGATGTATGTCCCTCACTCACCTTGTACAACCCTCTAATGTTGTCTTCTCCAAAAACGCTGCTCAGGGTCTGGTAGACACCATTCGCCGCCCGTCTGAAGCTGTTCTGGTTGCTAGTCCTGCTCCTGGCCGCTTCGGTCGTGCACAGCACAGACAAGGAAATCACAAAGACAAATACGAAAAACCCGATCTTCTTCATGTTGCCAAATACCACAAAATGTTCGTCAGGTCTATGTATCGAATATACTCAATATAATCAGGTAGGACAAGTCGTAGGATGCCTAAGGACGACAGACACCTTGTAGATGTGAGACACTGTGATAGAGGCGTGGATCTGTGTTGCCTTCAGGAGCATTGGAATTCGTTTTGCACCCTAATTTAACTTTGAACGACATTGATGCACATCATCGTGCTCAAAAGCATCGGGTCTTGCTATGTCGTATAATTGATCGGAAAACTTTATTAGACAATATGGGGACGTTATTTGTAAATATCTTCTCTGATGTTCAAATTGGTTGATTTGCCAAAGACATAGCCGTTAGTGTCTCCTTTGGTCTGGTGAAAATTCAAGTTTTTGAAAACTATTCATGAACATGAACACAATTTGGAAAACCAAGTCAAAAAACAGAAATTTGTGGTATTTCTTCGACACAACCTTTCTTTGAAAGAGCTCTGTTTCCATGCATCTCCGAATCAGTATTTACGACAACACGTAAAGGTGACACTTGCCTTCGCGTAACTAGGAGGCATTATCGACTCATCTGAAACTTGCTGCTGCCATCTGGTGGTGAAATGGGTGCACAGGCCTAAACTCAGTTACTCCCTGTTGTTGACAAGGGAGCATTGATGCACCAATCACACGCCTTTTTGATTAAAGCATTTGTTGCAAAAATTATTGATCGCCGTTTTTCCAGCATAAAATGTGTAAAACAAATGGTCACACTAATTATCAAAAAAGCTTGTCATATGGACTTCTTCCCAGATCCACCAGCCAAGGCAACAAATACGATTTGTTCTAATCTTAATGAAATTTATAGTAACCTGACTTGAAAATGAGGAATATTGTAGAAAGGTGTTACCAGGTGATACAACTTCTGTAACAGTGATGATCGTGTCGATGTATTGTACCATTGACAAGTTGCTCATTACAGTTATTGATTATGTCATTAATAAATTCCAGCCTTCATCTCCACTTCATTCATGATTGTTATTGTTGTTGTTTTATCACTGTATGTTCCCCGATATGACAACTTGTTATTCGTGGAGATTAACATCAACATTGGTCAAATCAAATAACAATGTGCAGACGAAACCTCCGGTTTAGACGAAATGACAGCAAATTCAGATAAAGATGCAGTTCTCGGCTGTTCCAGAGAGAGATTTTATACCTTGATGACATTCCTCTGAGTTCTCCTTATCAAAGTACATTGTGGGACAAGGTAGGCAGTTGGTCAAAGCTGCAAATATTCATAATTTTGGAAACAGGCGTGTCACAATATGTTCAAACACACAAATACATACACAACACTTGGTTTTATCAAATAGATGAGTAAGCAGTTTCAACGACATTTGTGACAAGACCTTGGGATTTTTTCTTTAAATTAACACTAACTGGCCTACTTTACTGGACAAATGGTCAATTGGTCAAAAAAATTGGTCAAATGTTTGTAGTCTCCCACTAGATGGTAGGGTTGTACTATGGTTGTACTCGAAACAACACTGAACAGAATTGCCAATAAGTAAGTTGTGTTAATGAACTATTGTCTGATAGCGTTACTTTTTAGAGTTGTAACAATTCTAGACTGATTTCTTAAAACAAATTCTAATAATAGCACTGCTCTTTTCATACTTAGGAAGTCGATTAAGTGATACAAGCGGTGGAATAAAATATAGACAATATACTGTATTATTTGCAGCTTTTGGTGCTTGACTTGAGGATAAAATTATTTCAAATCAATTCGACTCACACACAACACAACAGAGTTGACCTCTGCTCCGTACAGATGATGAAAGTATGAGTCACAAAAAGAAAAAAAACAACTCATCTAGAAAAAAAACTTAGAGGAGCGCAAACCTCCTCCAAGGCATAAAGTTTTGGAAAAATGAAGGAAGATTGCACCATTATTGTACGAGTTTTTGCCAGCCACTAAACCTACCGGAAACTCCAACAAACATTCTACACAGTATCTAATCGTATAGAATCATACGGAAGTTTAAACTTATGTTGCCTTATTTCCTGTAAAAAATAAATAAATTTAGCATTTTAATAAAAGTTAAAGTGACATAATGATAAATTAAGCGATCATAGCATTCATCAAGGTAATAATAAACCACGTGTAACATAAGAAATCTGTTTAAGATATAGCTCTGGCAGTTTAGTTAAAAGCAAGGGCCCAGACTAATGAGAATATTACAAAACATGTCATTGAAAAAATGTTTTGTGTCCATTATAACGGAATGGTGAACAACGCATTGCAAAATATGCAAACCTCTCTAATAAATAAAAGGACCAACCTTTAACGTATTTTCGGTGATATGTTATTGAATTTGAAGACAGGATTACAAGATAGAAATACAAAAAATGGTGTCAAAATACTTTAGCGGCATTCCCTCTGGTATCTCCATTCTGTGTGAAGCGGTTCTCTGATCAGTAACATGCGGTATCCTAGCAACGACGTACCTTCACAAACTTGACGCAAACCAGACAGCTGTGGAGACAGGTGGATGAATGATTAAGTCTCGCGACTGAAATAATGTTTCATTGCTATATCTCAAGTTTTGGACGATATTTACCATATTATTTGACCCTTGTGTATGTTAGCAGGCAGGTTGAGGGTTAAAATGTATGACCGAGCCCCAAGAGTGACCTTCGTCACACCGAGCGCCACTTCACCTGCAGTCGGCCCAGGGTCCTATGACATCAGCACATGTCACACGAAAACGTCAGGTAGGAAAGAGTTTACTTCACGAAATACTTAACTCTCTCCTCCATTTTGTCCACAGGAAGTAAAAAAGAAAGCTCAGGCCAAATTTCAGTTACTATTTACTAAATTAGTAATAACAAGTCAAGATATGCTAATGTGAAAATGCTAACGTTAGCATTGCTGCAAATACAGTACGTCAAGCTAACCTTTGTACACTCATGGAATTTAAAATCACTCAACGTATTTTTTTTGAACATTTTCTCTATATCATCATTGGTCTGCGCTATACCCAGCCATTACATCATAATCACTCATAGGTGATGAGAAGAACACTGATTATCTCGTCACCATGACACCTGTTAATGGATGAAACGTTAGGAAGTCCTTGAAGTTTATGTGTTCAAACCAATCAAAAAAATGAACAGCTGTAATGGACTGAGCAACTTTGACAAGGGCCAAAGAGGGAATACACTACAACTGGGTCAGATTATCTCCAGAACTGCTGTTCTTGTTGGGTGGTCCCGTTGATATCGACGAAAGTGGTCTGAGGAAATGGTAATTGGTGAAGTGATGACAGGGTTATTGATGCATGTGGGGAGTGAAGGGTAGACCATGTTGCCAGATCCCACTGAAGAGCTGTTTTAACACAGATTGCTGAAAAGTTAATGCTGGTTCTGTAAGAGAGATGCTAGAAAACACAATGAATTACCAAGCTGTTTGGGCAAAAAAAAAAGAGTCCTACACAATATCAAGCAGGTGGTTTTAATGTTGTGGCTGATCATTGTATACTGTATATAGCGCAGCTTTTGTGATAATCCAAGGTTTGATAATGCTGAATTTATTATTGTAAATTCTCTCTAATCTGAAACACATTTTTAGAGAAATACAGGTAATGCCTCCATCCAAGTAATCCCTAACGACCACTCCCTTGTTAAATTTATAAATCTCCCTGAGCATTAGAGAGACAATGGGATTTGCAAGACTGTCATACCTATGACAACAGGACCCTCATCCCGCCATTGACATGCTGGAAGTGACTTAAGTTCTGGACAGATGAGGAAAACTAAATTATCTTCCAAGAACTGCAGATGAAAAATAGCCTTCTGACTAACTCTGGTACATTAACAGAAATGTTTATTAATGTAAAATGTCCCTGCCAAATAAACCAGTAATAAAAAACAACAACAATATCATACCATAGGTTTAAAATTATGACATTAAGAGGAAAATTATCATATGTGTTCTATTTGCATCCAGGTCACAGGTTAATAACATGTTATTTATATTGTAAAGGCACACCATTTCTTCATACGACCAAAATAAGCCTAGTTTGTGTATGGGTTTAAACATTTTATAAATTAACTGTTGGTGGAGTGTTAATAATAATAATAATAATGCACTTTACATTTGGATCAAATCTCAAAATGCTAGAAAGTAAAGCAAATAAAAGTATCAATAGAAATAAATAAATAGTAATAATATAAAAATATTAGCAAAAATGTAGCAAGCAGCAATGTTAAAAGTATTAAAAGTTATAGGTTCTGCTAAAAAGGAAAGTTTTAAGTCCTTTTTTAGAAGTCTCAGTCATCTGTTGAGCCCTCAGATGGTCAGGGAGGGTATTCCACAGACGAGGGGCAGCAGAACAGAAGGCCCGATCACCCATGGTGCTGAACTTAGTCCGGGGAAGGAGGAGGCGGTTTGAGTTTGTAAAACGGAAGGATCATATTGAGGTCAGTGGTTTGAGTAGTTCTTTCAGGTGGGGGGGTCCATTGCCATGGATGCATTGGTGAGTGAGGAGGGAGACCTTATATTCAATCCTGGTGGAGACGGGAAGTCAGTGAAGTTAAAGAAGAAGCTCTGCAACTGCATTGATTGTACATTGCACAGAGGTTGAAATTATCTTACAAATATGTACAAATAATTATGGACTCGTCCCAAAGTCAGCCCAACCAGAAAGCTGTGGGATGATTGAGTAAGTGAGGGTGACGGCGTGATCATCCTCTAACTCCGACCAGCTATGACTGAGGAGTGGTCCGCCATCGCACAGGAAAACATCTGGGGGTTGTGGTAGTCCATGGGAGGAAGATTACTGCAGAAATCTGTGCTGATCAGGGCCACCAATTACCGATTGTGTAAAATGTTGCCTGCTCCAGTTGTAGTATCACCCAAGAAATGTATTTTGCTTTCACTCTTGGAGTTGTTTTTTTTTATGTTTCTTTGTTTTTGTTGAAAATAAAATTAGGATATTCATTAAGAGTTAACTGTGATATATATCCAGTGTTGTATTTTTGAATCTCTTGAGTTTAATTTACATTTATTGAGAAAAAATGCGAGAGGAAATATTCAGATTTTATAATGTTATCTGCTATAGATATGATGGTGAGATTATATTCAACTTTCTACCATTTGGGTTGAATAAAGGTACTGAGATCATCAAATTCACTTTAGCATCTAACTAGAAGTGCCAAAACCATCAAAGTCTATAGTAATGTGCTGAATTTATTGATTATAGGACAGTGGTATGTTAGAATAAGATATATAAATGATGGTGTGAGGTATACATATATCTGCATTGACTGTACAGCAGTAGCATTAACAGGGTTAGCTGTTGACTAAAGCTAACCCAGGATCAAGCACTGGTACAGTACCTCAACTAATATGAAATAATTTAATTAGTGATTTGGTTAATCAAACATCCATTTATTACGTCAGCTAAAATTCATTCAGGTGTTTTAGGGGTCTTCACTATCATTCAGAGCGTGTGAAAACATGTCGGGAGATGAAATAGGTTGCGAAATGAAATGGATAAATGGTTTCTCGCATTAGCTACTCCAAGAGGAAACTTCTCCAATATAAACTGAACACAACCCAACAATGAAGTTCACTCACATGAATATATTGGAAAATCCACTATTATGTGAACTTTTATATGATTAATGATCGAATGACTTCTAAAACATACACGCAACCGAAGGGTTTTAGGAAGGGGTTGACGAGTTCATCAGACACGGTTGTAGTGTTAGATGTATGTAAAGGATGAAATTACACATCTAGCTGTGTAACATCAATACGATGCCATTGAGATATATTTCCATGTTTTTGCTGCTATTACTTAGAAGCACAACAGATTCTGTTTTATGTTTTTCTGTCTTGCAGGTGGCTATGCTCCATTTCTTTCCCTGACCAGCAGACAGACATCTTTCAATCAACCCATCAACATGCCAGCACCGGGGCAGTATGAATCCTTACCTGTCAAGGTGTTGTTTGTCAGATCATTTGCCAGTATGCTGGATTAAGTGAGGCTGGTTGGGGGCAGCAGGATGTGGTCATCCATTTATCGGTCGGCAGTCTCCTGCTGTCTGTATGTCCAAATGTCCTCTGTGGAGTGTCCTTTTGAACCCTGAATTGCTCCCATAGGATTGATTGTGTTATTTGTTACTGCTACGATGACCAGGCAGCTTCTTGCTTGGTAGCCTCTTTCACCACACTGTAAAAACAAATCTGTGTAATTATGGTAAAATTCCCACGTGCAAGATATTATGCTAGAATACCCTGCTTTTTAGGGATATACCCTTGCTGTCAGGGATGACAGCGTATGCCTAGTTTTGTCGCTAATTCCAGGTCAAATGAAATGCCGATAGAACAAGTGACCGTTTGCTTGTTAAAATTTCTTGAAATAAGATGTGATATTTAGATAAAGGCGATCTGGAAATTGGCTGGGGAATCTGAGTTTGATCTATATTTAGGAAGTAGTAGGAAGGGTTGTGAATTAGAGAAAGCCAGTAATGTAATCAAAAGTCATAATTAGTGATCAAAAATTTGTGTTTTCCCTACAGAAGTAGCTGTTTATTACCATATACTTTGTCTTTAAGTTATCTGGAACATTTTCTTTCATCTAAAAGCGTTTTAGATATCTGAGAATATTCTTTGACATAAGATATTCAAGATGCATCTTCTAAATATAGACGTCTGTATCACTAAAATATTACTTGCTAATTTATTTTGTCTTATATCAAGTTCAATGAGATAGTTTGACTAGAAATTAGGCAAATGTACTTAGTAAGAGTTTGAATGAGTTTTTGCACTGAGTTAACTGAAATGAATGATGTCATTTGAATGAAGGATTTTTCCAAGTTCAGTCCAGACTTTTGGGACAGTCAGTAGGAATGAGTCCTGGGAGCGAAGGCATTCAATTATGGAGTTTTGAGTAAAAAAGGTCAAGAGAAAAGGTGTAAGCAGACCTAAAAAAGCCTTATAAATAAGAGGACGCCAGTGGACAAGGAAGACCACCCAACCCGGATGGGTATGGGCTTTAAAATTAGTGATAAACTTTAGATTGCCGTGGTAGACAGTGTTATTGTGTGCAACTACTAAGAACATGCAGGTATGTATAAGACACCGTAGTCAAGACTTAGTTCTGAAGTAAAAGCATTTCAATTTCAGTTTTTTCACAAGTTCCTGAATGTGAGGAGCAAAAGACAGATAATCATCAATTACAAAAGCTATTCATATTGGGAATATAAGTAGGCCTTCCTGCATTTCGATGTGATGGCGGGAAGGCCCGGTGACTGAGATATAAGCGCAGAAATCATTTTCAAGCAAAGTAAAAACATACAGTAAAAAAAATATAGAGGAAGAATGTTTGATAATTCCCTGTGATGAGTAGCAAGTGCCAATCAGTTGGCTATTTCGGTTGAATTGTTTCCTGAACAATTACTTCTGTGTGTCTATCCAGCAGCTCATTCATTAGTTTTCTGCTTGAACCTATTAAATGGCTTTATCAGTAAGATTGAGTTCAAGAGGGTTTATTTTTTGAAGCAAGTATTCTTATATATGAGGATATGTTTCTTAATTGTGTGTGTATCTGCTTGTGTCTATGTTTAATCTTCATCTTAGCCAAACATCCACGGTTGCCAAAGTCTCCAGAACCGCTCCAAACGTTTTGTGGATATAGTGTCGGGGGTTCCAGGCCCTGGGGCCTATAATATTCTGCCTGCTTCAGGAGACATACTCAAAATCGTCACAGCTGATCCAGCACAGACTGAGAAGCCCGGCAGGAAAACGGTAGGCATATGGATAAAATCTCAAATTATGAGGACAAAACAAATAAGCAGCCCCGCCACCGCCACTAAAATATTTATTATCGATTCTGTCCCTCAGCCCGTGATATTGTTTAAAAGCACAGTTTTATTGTCATGTTTGTGGCCCAATCATTAGTATAGTCCGTATTGGATCAGGGCAGTGTCTTGTGTTCTGCACTGCTCATACACACTGGTAACTTTTATGTTAAGTGATAACAATAAAACACCAAAACATGTAAAACTGCCCGATGCAATGTGCACCTGATGTGTTTTTGTATTTTTGCCAATGTTTGCATATCTTCCTGTGTTGGTTGTACAGGGAATGATAAATTGCTGATCATTGCTGAGCATTAAAATTAACAAATAGAGGAGCATTGTGTTTTTGTACATCTGCACAGCAAGCCCTCCCCTCTGTTTGCTCTGAATGAAGATGATGTCTCGGGTGGTTTGGTAATTTAAGACGAAGCAAGCAAGCAGTCGTATCATTTAGCTGTCTGAATGATTCCTATGATGAAAATAATTTGGAGAAAAAAGAATGTTTGATATTGTAATGTTGTCTGTCCAGTAGCCTCCAGCCTCATCAGGATTGATTCCATAGTGGGGAAATGTAATAAGATCAGCCCGGCAGTAAAGTGAGATGATATTAAGTTGCTTTTTCATATGGGTGCTCTGTTTTATTTATGTCTAGAGTATGCACACATATCTAAGCACGACATTAACACTGAGTTCAGGGATTTTATCTGATCTAGACTGATAACATCGCTTTAAACAGTAAATGGAACATTTGAAATGCTCACATCCAGACCTAACAAATCATGAGAGCGAGAAATTACTTAATCACTTAGATTGCTTATGTACACTTTGCTCCTTCCATGATAGCTGTTATTATCTGAGAACACAAAGACACACACTCTCCCTCACACAAACACTTACACACGCAGACACACACACAGACACACACAGAAACACACAGAAACACACAGACACACACAGACACACAGACATAGATACCTTCCACAGTAGAAAGTTCTAACTGATCGCTTTCTTGAATATTGAATTTTGACAGAGATGCTTTCTGTTCCTTGTTTCCCAGCTGATACCACTCATATTCTGTGCTTCTATTCATGTCTTATCCCTTTCTTTCTCCTATTTCCTTTTCTCTTTTGATTCATCAATCTTCCTCCCTCATCTCTGTTTGTCCCTCAGTCTCAAACTGTATTGACCCCAGGCACTGCTGTGCTACTTTGTTAACCAGGGAATTCTGTCCGTCATAAACACTGATTTCTCTACCTGCTTTCTCCATCTTTCTGTCTGTACTGTGGCTGCAGGCTAAACGTCTGCGGCTGCTTGATCAGTCAGATATTCCATCCATTCCTTCCCCGGGCCAGGCCTATGGCTACGAGCAGGATACCCAGGGTGTGCTCAGAAAGCAGAAACCCCCCTCGAGGGACACAACCCTGGGGCCAGCCTACTACAGTCCACTGCTAGTAAGGACAGACACACACACACGCACATGCCCATGGAAGTTAGAATGTTAATCTATCAGATGATGTGAAGTGTTCATTTGTGCATGCATATGTGCCATCATTAGTCTGTACAAGTGTATGTCTGAGTGTACTTAATCTGTCTGCAAGGCCAGGTCCATTACTGTGCGGTATATCCGATACACCACTGACACCCTCCCCCCACGCTTTTCAGCTGACTGCGAACCCATTTCCATAGCTAATGAATACGGCTCCACTTAAAAAAAAAAAAAAGCCACAGCCCAACAATGCTCATCCATTTTACATGCCAACAAAGTGAGCCATTAGTGATTATTATTCAAGCTATATTACGATATTCACTTAAAATAATGCACATGCCTGCTGCTCTGGCTCGCAATTAAGTAATTTCTCATCTGTTAATGACTAGAGGAAGTCAAGAGCGTCCTTGAGTGTTGGCTGAGGTTGTGTCAACACACCGGTGCAGGCACAGAGGCTCGCTGTGATTTAGGGCTATTAGTCGAGCATCCATCCACAGCTCTTTTTTTTTAAACTCAACTTCTGTTGCTACCCCTTTGAAAGTTCAGAACCTGTTTCTGTCTTTCTTCCTCCCTCTGTCTCTCCATCTGACACACAGTCATTTATCTAAACCCCCCACCACATACACACCTCCTGCGCTCTGGATTCAAAAGTGTCGAGAGGCAGAATTAAGTGTTTGTCTGAGGATGTTACTTCAAAGTGGCCTTGGCAGCCCGAAAGAGCATGTTACTGAGAAACACAAAACATTTTATTTGGATTTGAACTCTGACCTAAATGCTTAGGGTGCATGTGTGGATTGGTAGTGTAATTACTTTATTGTAAACTGACTGATGTACATTTTAATACATCCAGGTCTCAACTCAGACAGCATGGTTTTATCCCTGAAAAAAACTCAAACCCAAGTACGAGTGCAAACAATTCTATCAATTGAACTGCTCAATTTAAATGTGACTCATGAATAATCTCAAACAGTCTATATTAAATCAACCTAACTATTTCTGTGAAGTCAGCAATATGCTCAAAGATAAGATCCAAGCAATTTAATAACGAAGATAAATAAAGTTGACACTTATGAGCTAAATTTTGACACAGTTGGACAAATGTCAACTGACGGATGAGAAACTGTGTTTTTTGCAAGAAATCCTTCAAGGTGGGTAGAATATGAAATTTTACAGTAAAATTGCATAAATAATTTGACAAATACAGGTTAGATCCCCTAAGGCAATTCATATGAGGTAAATTTGGACTAAATTGGACCACATTGAGGAAGTAAGTCCAAAAAATATATCTTACATATGTAGGCTCCCCCTACATATATAAGATAGATCTCATCGAGTTTATTCATATGCACCTAATTATGACTAAATTGGAACAACAGTTAGGAATTTATGTTCGAAAAAAACTGTTTTTTAGAAAAAAAAAGACAACTTCCCATTTGAATTAAATATGAACTATCGCAGTCAAATCTGGTATATACATGTTAAATGTCCTTGAATGGATTCATATGCATCAAATTTGGACTAAATCAGACCAATGGTTGAGAACATGTGGCCCCAAAACTGTGAGTTTGGAGGAGCTTCCCCTAATGACGCAGACTGATTTTTTCCCAAAATCAGTCCAGTTCTTCCTAAGGTCCTCTTAAGGTCTATCAGGGGTTTCAAATTTGAAAATAATCCATGAAATTGTTTTTGAGTTATCCTGCTAAGACAAAAGATCTGTGGCATCAATAACAATTCCATACATCCCTGACTTATCCCTGAATATTAGGATTACAGCGAAACTAATGTGGGGATTATTGAGTAATCGGTGGCAATACTGGCTTATTACAGATATATTGATATGTTCTTACAGGCACTCTTTAAAGTATTGGAGCAGCTCCGTATTTCTTCTATTTTTGTGTGAATCTCATATTCAACCGCGTTGGATCTTCAGACAAAAGTTAACACAAAACAAAGCCAACCTGATTAAACACAAACTGCAAGTTTTAAATTATTATTTTATTATCAAAGCAACACCTAAATCACACATGTGGTAATGTGTTTTCACTAATAACAGGTACCTTTAGCATTAATAGATGCAAACAAACATGTTGGAAAAGTGGAGGTGAGTCTCTGACGTCACTGCGGTGGAATTTTGGCCTTCTCTTCTTTGCAGAACTGCTTCGGTGCAGACCCATTCTCTTTACAGGTCCCTCCACAGCATCTAAAATGGAATTAAGGGTACACATTTGTGGGGGTAAGATTTTTTCCCATTAGATTAACTTTGTCTGATTGATGTCTTTATTTCGAACATGTAAATAAAACAACAAAAAAAAGCGGTTCGAAACAGATAAACGTAATGAAAAGATGAAACATTCCATCTCAACACTTTTACATCACAATTTACATGAACAAAATGATATATATATATATATATATATATATAATATTTTTTATACTTGTATTATTGTTTGAGTTTTATTCATATATATAAATCATTAAAATCATGGCTCAGTCTCATTTCTCTTAAACACATAGAAAGAAAAAGCAAATAAAATAAAATGAACACTAAATGTTCAAGACACATTCTTTCATTTTAGTAAGGTACACAACTTTAAAATCTTTAGTTATTTCATACCAAATGATCACAATCTGTAATTTTGACATGTATATTTTCCTAGAAAGAGAGTAGTTTATGACACTCCCACAATATGTGTGAGTGGTTAATGTCTTCATTTCACATATCAGTCAGCATGATTGGTGTGAAATAATTTGTATACGCAGTCCAAATATCCCCCATATTCTTATAATATGTTTTCATTCTTCTGTTGTATTTTTGACTGTAAAGGTAGTGTCACAGTCATTTATTGTTAGGTATAGTGCCCAAATCGCCTTGAATTTTGACCCATTATAGGTTTCCGTCATTACATCAATCATTCCATTTGAAATTTAAATTATTATTTCAAACATGCTATGTTTTTTTGTGTTTACACAGTCTGTCTTTGTTTAGTCTTAAACATTGTTTGGAGAGCCATACACAAAAATAGAAGAAACCAGGGGGGGTAACACTTTTTCTCCAAATCCACCAACATGTGTTTGGGTTCGGTTTGAAGTCTTATTAGTAGTATTAGTGTGAAGTCTATTCAGATTTAACTTCACATTTAATTCGAGGTGCTCAGTCAAGGAAATTGCTCGTACAACACAGGGGATTGGGGGCTTTTCAGGGATATATTCTAGATCTTGCTACGACAGAATAGGCCTATTTTCCGTGTTTATCAAACTATTAAGTGACCATTAATATAGTCTAACGAAGATTCTACATTTGTTTTTTCACTCTTCTGTGTTGTCTTTGAATTTGTCAGAAGTTATTCACGATAAAGTTAGATTTGCAGACGTGGACTGTCCGCTCATTAGATCCTCAGTCTAACCCAAACTCATACTGAGGCTTTCAATCTGTAGTTTTCTGCCCACACATAACCCTACTATTTAAACTTTTTCTCTGATGGACTTTTCATATTTTCCTTTAAATAATGAATAGCCTGCCATTCCATTTTGTCAAAGCGGAATGAATATGTTTCGACCCATGAGCCATGTCTTTGTTTCGCTTTTAAAAGCTGCCCTTGACATGCAAAGGCAATTTGTGCCTCTGAACTCAAAGCAAGCTTCGATACCTTCATGGCTCTGCTATGTGTCTGGGTGCAATACAGATCAGTAACGCCTTTCTTTTTATCAGAACATCCTTGATTTATCTCTCCTCTCCTCCTCAAATCTCAATTGACGGATCACATTTGTTACATCCTTGGATCCTGTTCTCCTGTCGCTGTTGAGCTGAGAAAAGGAGACAGGTATTACACAGAGTTTGAAACTTTTTGAGACTCTCTCCCACTCCTCAAGAAAGTCAAAATGAAAGGGAGAAATTTAGATGTCTGACGTTTTTGCACAGGCAGGTTTATTTCTAGGGACTTACAGTGATAGCAGCATAGATAGCAGTGTTACAATCAGTCCTCAGCCATTTGATTCTCCCACTTGTTCATAAACGTTAACCTAACTATCTCAGACTTAATGCAGATGTTGGTGTGTTCTTGATATGGCAACTGTTTTATACATTTTAGTTTAAAAATAGCTTACAAACTCACAATATATACTGTGCCATTCAAAAGTTTAGACACACCTTTTTTCTTTATGCTAATTATATCCCCGAAATGTCTGCCGTGTCCGCCGCTGCAGATCCTTCGTGTTAACACGATAATTCAAACACTATTACATTGATCATATTAGATCAGAATTTATACCTCTGAGGAACGTGGGGGAGCTTTATCTCCAAAGGTTCTCGGGCCATAATTTCTCAACCGTTGGTCCGATTTAGTTCAAATTTAATCCAAATGAATTAACTCGAGATGCATCTCATGTATTGTATTTTACTCTTGTTGTTAAAATTTGACCTACTAGGGGGATTTTTGTTTAAAGAATAAACAGTATTTTTCTGACATAAATTCACATTCAATTTGAGGAGTTAAATCAGGGGAATGCATGGAATTGGTTATTTTTGGGGCTATACTCTTGCTGTCTGGGAAGACTGCGCAGGCCTAGTTACTTTCTATATTAAAGCTGAGGGCATCATAACTAGGAAATAAGAGACAAGGATGGAATTATGCAGTGAGCCAAAAAACAGTAAACAATGAAAAATGTTAAATTTTTTAGATTCTTCAAAGAAATCACCTTTTGCCCTCATTACAGCCTTGCACACACTTGGCATTCTCTCAACCAGCTTAATGAGGTCGCTGTCTCGATGCAGCAGTCTTGAAGGAGTCTCCATAGATTCTGAGTTTCTGTTGGCTTCTTTCACTCTTCATTGCAACTCAATCAAAACAATCTGAAATGACTTCAGGTCAGGCGAAATTTGAGGACAGGTCGTCTTATGCAGCACTCATTCACTCTCCTTGTTGGTTTAATAGCCCTTATAGCCAGGAGGTGTGTTTTGGGTCATCGTCCTATTTAAAAAAAAAAAGATTATCCCATTGAGCAAAACCAGATTGGATGGCATGTGAATGCAGAATCCCATGGTAGCGAGGCTCATTAACTGTGCCTTCAGTTTTGAAAAAAAAAATCACCAATAGTGTCAGCAAGAAAGAACGGCCACACCATCACACCTTGTCCTCCATGCTTCATGGTAGGAACCACTCATGCATATACCATCTGTTCCCCTTTTCTGTGTCTAACAAAGACATGGCAGTTGGAAGGAACAAAAACAAATTTAAAATTTTGACCCATCAGACTGAAGCGTTCTACTGGTCTGCTGTCCATTCCTTGTGTTTTCTTGGTCGAAGCAATCCTTTTGACAGTGCAGCAATTTGACCACGAAGGCCTGATTCACACAGTCTCCTTTGAAAATCTGATGTCACGACATGAGTGCTACTTGAACTGATGAAGCATTTTTGTAGGCTCTAGTCTGAGGTGTTAAGATTAGACACGATTTAATTGTAACTTTAATGAACTTCTCTTCTGTAGAACAGGTGAGTCCTGGTTTTCCTTTCTTGGGACAAACCTCATGTGAACCAGTTTCTTCTTGGCATTGAATGGTTACAGTTACTGCACTTGACTGACTTGCATGTCTTGAATTAATGAGTGACGGTTGTTTCTCTTTATTTAATTGTACTATTCTCGCAACAACATGAAATGTATGTTTACAACATAATTCAACATGTTTCGTTTCATAGTACTGATGTTTCCAGATTTGATCTACAACGTAGAAAATAGTGAAAATAAAGAACCGGCACTGCAGTAGCGTATCATATAATACATTTTGAATCATTGTATGTACTGTATCATATAGTTTCCAGGTTTCTGCCAATGCTAGATAGTGAATACAATCTATCTAGTCAAAGGGAGAAGAAGTAGGTTGTAAGCTGGGAGAGATTAGGAAGGGAGATTTGTCACTCCTATATCGCTCAAATGTATTTGGCTGAGCTTAACATTTAATTCAGTTACAACTTCATGAGCCCTGGATGGAAGAGAAGCCAAATAAGTGTGAATTAGTCAATTCCTTCCTTGCTTGTACATCCATCTATCCATCTGATCGTCCATCCGTCCGTCCATCCATCCATCCATCCATCCATTAGTTATTCCCATCTGTGACTCCTCCTCACTAATCAATCCATTCCTTTCCTACCCTTACTGTCTGTCTGTTGTCTCACTCTCTCTTTCTCTAGTCAGAGAGAGTGACCCCTGCAGAGAAGTACAAGGGAGTCCATTTTGGCAACATGACAGGGAAGAGAGGTGTGGTGACAGTTGAGGAAGGACCAGGTCCAGGACACTACTACCCTGAGATGTGAGTCCCACATATTTTAAGTTATTTATTGTCATATGCGCAACAGCCACAGTTAAGATTAGGCGAGGACAGATGCATAGCTAGTGATGTAAGATGCATGGCCTGATGGCAGAACAGAGGGGAAGCCAAAAACCTTGTTTTATGATTTTCTTCTTTCTTATCTTCTTCTTTCTTTATGTTTTCTTAGTTTTAACAAAACCCTTTTTCTACGGAGACAGTGTAAAGCACTTTGTAACCTCTTTTTCTAAAGGTGTTATATAGACAAAGCTTTACTTAAATGCTTGAGTAAAGCTGGTGAAGTTCAGAGATTTACCAACTCCACCAGAGGCACTCTTAAGTTAATGTAGGAGCGTGAGGCAGACATGAGTGAAACCAGAAGAGCAGTCCAAGATAGGAAAACAATTTGGAATACACTAGGAAAAGCTGGAAGTCTCAGACACACCGTAGAAAGACAAACTGATAAATTAAACAGAGACTAAGTATGTTAGAGAGTGAAGACTAACAAGACACTGGTGAAACTGATCAGGGTATAGCTGACTCGTGGAAAAAAATAAAATTACATTATTGCTGTCTTGTGTTGGTAAAGCTGTGTCACTGTCTGTTCATCCCAGAAACCTTGAAACATACTGTGAAAATGTGAATCTTCAAAAGGAGCAGAAAGTCAGAGCTATACTCAAAATTCCTCGCTACCATGAAATGGTGCCCGTACAAGAGGAAAAGAAGGCAAGTACTTTGTGTTGCAGGTTCTTTGTGTTCATGTGATGCTATACATGTAACTCCTAAGGTCAAATGAGTGAGTGTTACCTTGCCATGCTCACCATGCCATGCAGTGCTGCTGGGTGTAATGATTTGAGCTTTTTTTTGCATATCTTTCATTTAGTAAATTTCAGGCCTTTGGATTGTCAGAGCCAGAGTTGTTACTCAATTAGAGCACAGATAAACCCTTTTCCCCGCCAAGTTTAAAAAACCCCCAAAAACTTCAAAAACAATTAAATGTTAATTTGAAGTTATTGTATCTACATTAGGAACCAGCATGTAGGTATATGTTTTATACCCATTCTTCCACATAGTTTCATGGAAATTAGTGCAATTGAAGAAAATAATGAAGAACTTCCTATCACACAATCAGCCCCTTTACGTATTTTCCTTTGAAATTGAATGAGATCTTTCGTGGTCCATGTTCCATCCCTCTAATAAGTTTCAGGAAAACACATCCAGTATCTGTCTGTCACTGTCTGAGCGATTCTGCTGACACTACAAAACACCAACAGACAAGGTTGAATATTCTCCTTCCTCTATAATGCGGGGTAGAAAACCTCCATCCTGCAGGTTACACAATGTTAAGATATCTATTTTCGGTTTATCATATATAATGACAGTAAAACAGTCATAGTTTAGAGTTAATGCTTTTATATGCTTCAACAGTATTCTGACGCTCACACTCTGGCTCTGATATATTCTTCATACAGTAAAATTTAAAAATGGCAGATTGAGAGAGAGTCATAATAGAGCGCTGTGATTTACAACGAGAATAGATTAAAGGTAATTACTTTGGGTTTATTCTTCATTTGATTAAGTACTGTTGAATAAAGATTATTATTTCATCATTACATGATGTTGCAGTTCAGACCTTTCTACTTGCCCAGGGAGTTCACATCGGTGAACTATCACAGCTGTTTACGTACCACCACAAGCTAACGCCAGATTAGCCATGGAGAAGCTACATCACTCCATTAGCAAGCACCAGTCGGCTCACCCAGATAGCATTGTGATAGCGGCAGGGGACGTTAATCATACGAATTTGAAGTCTGTCTTACCGAAATTCCATAAAAATGTGAACTTCCCTACAAGACAAAAAAACACTTTTGGATCAGGTCTACTGCAACATTCCACATGCATTTAACGCCAGTCCCAGGGGGCTGGCTTTAAATGCATGTGGAATGTTGCAGTAGACAGTAGACCTGATCCAAAGTGGCACATCTGGGACTCTCAGACCATCTTTCTCTGTCCCTGATCCCAGCGTATATATAAAGTATAACTCTCAGCTGTAGACGGAGACCATCCATGAAGACAGTGATAGTATGGATTAAGGAAGCCACCTCAGCCCTGCAGGACTGCTTCGAGGACACAGCCTGGGATGTTTTTGCTGAGGGGACAGACTTGGAGGGACATACATCAGCTGTCCTCTCATACATCAACTTCTGTGCTGGGACCTTTTCAGAGACCAAAACTCTTAAAGTGCTCCCCAACCAGAAACCGTGGTTCAACAGAAAGATGAGGACCCACCTCAGGACACAGGACTGCGTTTGAGTCTGGGGACCTGCAGGCTTACAAAGCAGCACGGCGGAGCCTAAGGAGAGGCATCACTGAGGCCAAACGCAGGTACAAGCAGCGCATAGAGGAGCGCTTTAACAACAACAACTCCAGAAGCATGTGGTAGGGAATAAAGACTCTGACTGGATACAAGGACAACTACATAGCTACCAACATCTCTGACCACACAATGCCAGACTCCCTCAACCACTTCTTTTCCCTGCTTCGACCGCCAGACTGCTGCTGACACACATCCGGCACTACCAGGGAAGAACAACGCCATACAGCTGGACCAACATCAGGGCAGATCCACCCTGCATAGAGTCAACGCGAGGAAAGCAGCTGGTCCAGACGGAGTCACGGGCAGAATCCTCAAGGAGTGCGCAGACCAGCTAGCAGGTGTTTTCACCACCATCTTCAACCTCTCGCTACTGCAGTCTGCTGTCCCCACTTGCCTGAAATCACCCACTATCATCCCGGTCCCAAAGAAAGGTACAGTGAACTGCCTTAATGACTATCGCCCAGTTGCTCTCACCCCATAATAACCAAATGTTTTGAGAGACTGATCGTCCCTCACATCAGATCTGCAATCCCTGCTGACCTGGACCAAACCAGTTTGCTTACCGAGTAAATAGGTCAACAGAGGACGCGGTCAACATAGCCCTCGACACAGCCCTCACTCACCTGGATCAGGTTAACACCTATGTGAGAGTGCTGTTTGTGGATTTCAGTTCGGCTTTCAACATCTCCCACAAGCTGGTCCACAAACTGAGCAACCTGGGCTTAGGTGGTTCACTGTGCACTTAAATACTGGATTTCCTCAGCAACAGACCCCACTCTCACTGGCACACCACGAGGGTGTGTCCCCAACCCCCTCCTCTATTCCCTCTTCACCCATGACTGCTCCCCCATCCACCCTACGAACACCATCGTCAAATTCGCTGATGACACGACCATAGTAGGACTGATTACAAATAACAATGAGTCAGCCTACAGGGAGGAGGTCCAGCAGCTAACAGAATGGTGTTCGGACAATAACCTGGACTTAAACAGCCCAAAGACCAAGGAACTGATCGTGGACTTTAGGAAGTCCAACCGCACAGAGCACTCTGCCCTCTATCTACATGGGGAGGTAGTGGAGAGGGTAGACAGCTCCAAGTTCCTTGGCATGCACATCTCGGCCGACCTCACCTGGACCACACACATCTCCCACCAGGTGGGGAAGGCCATCGGGACATCACTACGCCCCCTCTGAGGCATTTACACTGGCCGACTACAACAGAAGGCCAGCAGTATTGTTGAGGACCCCACTCACCCTGGACACTTCCCGTTCTCCCCCCTGCCCTCTGGGAAGAGATATAGATCCATTAGATCAAGAACAAACAGATTGAAGAACAGTTTCTTCCCCCAGACAGTGAAATGCACAACCCCCCCTTCCCACTCACATTAATGCCATACTGTACATAACACCTTGTAACACCTTGTATATACCTCTTCCGTTTCGACTACCTCGGTTTTTTTCTCCAAATATTTTATTTATTTTATGCACTTTATCTGTTATTTTTGATGCCGCTGTTTTATTTTCGTTTCTTGATGATTTTGCCTTAACTTGAGCTGCCAAATGGTGTTACATTGTTTTTCTTAAACAATGACAATAAAGCAATTCTATTCTAGTCTATCCAATCGTCTCTCTTATTATCATTGATCGGTTCATCCATTCACCAATAGAGGGCAGTATAACATAAACTGTAATCACAGACTAATAAGCCCACACACCTACTGGCACACATTAATTCACTGGAGCAGGGTGAGTGAAGGGAGTTACTCACCTGCATGTGAACCTGAGTGTGCTGAGAGAGTAACACTTTGTGATGCTGTATCTCTCCGGTCGGTGGGGTGGAGTGGGTGAGGTATAGGCTGAAAATTGTGGGGCTGGATTTGTAAAGAGAGAAGTGAACATTTACCCGGTGTGAAGGACTTAAAGCTACAGCTGTCCTTGTCATTCTCCTCTTCCTTAAAATTTTCTTTATGTATTTTAGGGATGTTTGTTCAGTTTTGCATTATTGAGTGCACATTCATACACATTATTGCTTTCATCCTAGCCATATTTGTGGCACATCAAATGACATACTTTAATTTATTCCGTAACTTTGATTCAGAATCTTTGGCTGCATTGTATGCTTTTACACAGTATGTACACCATGCTGTATTCAAACCCCCCACCATGATTGCTGAACCCTCATCCATCATCATTAGTACTTGGCACCTCAACTAACCTCTACCTCCTCACACTTTGCTGACCAGATGGGTCATTACCCACACCGGGGACACTCAGGACAAACACCTTTACTTCCATGAGATTTGCAGACTGAACGACAGCTGGGGGCTGCTGGTATCCCACAGAGTGTAAAATTCTGTTTGAATGGGGTTTCCCCTGAAACGTTTTTTGTGACATGGCAAAGGCAATAACTAAGGAGACCAATTTAAAAACCATTGTCATGCGTCTCCCTTTCAATCAATAAAGCAACACAGATGGAGCTGTACATATGCAATGTCTGGTTCAAGATCAATCATGATTCATCTTTACAACGCCAAGAATACTCTGTGTATACTAACCAGTTCACCCAGGAAGTTGTGTGCTCATCGTAAAGGACTGCTTTTTATTTGCAGAAATAATGACTTAAATGTCTTATTAACACGTCTCTATAAATCAATCACTCCATTCATCTTGTTGTTTCATAGTCTTGGTTCATGTACCCTCCACCTCCACATCTCTGTCAAGTCCTTGCAAATCCATAAACCTCATCCTTCATCATCGCCAGCAGAGTCATCAGCCACCACCACCACTATCCAGACTTCAAAGGGGGAAATACCTGCTGCTGCTGAGGGAAAATACCCTTCAACCACATTTTCGCCAAAGAGTCTGAGCACCAAAGACTTTCTTATGGACTATCACACAGCATAATCTCCATCACTCCTGATTGAAATAATTTTTGGTGGTACGGACAAAATTGCAAGGCCATGCAGAAGGGGATTGGTAAAATTGACTAATTGCTGCAAATGCAGCTTGAACTACAACTTTCTGGAAGGACTGGTTATTATATATGCATACTCTGGAATGGAGAAATGGAGAAGCAGCACTTTGCCCCACCAAAAAAAACAACCCATCTTGGCATAACGGTCTATTGCTGAATTTAGCATTTGGCGTTCAAAACTGAACAAACAACTGAGACATACACATTGTAGAGTAAGTTCAGTTAAATACCAGTATAAGTCATATCCTGGAACAAAAAACTTGGGTTTGGTCTGTTTTAACCCCTTTGATCACAAAGGAGTTAGACATTGATTTTTTAATGTCTAATTTCTCAGGCAGAGCATAAAGGTTAAGTTTTTTGAATTCTTATCTGATATCAAGAAGTTCTGGCACAGAGCTGATCATGACCATTAAGATCAAAATAGTTTTTTCACTCTCTTAAGCCCAGAAAACTTACATTCTATCCGGAGAAAGGTCATTGGCAGCTTACTGTACACAAACATACTGCCGTTGATCTGTGACATTTCAGATGCAGAGGATGAGAAAATGTTTTCTAGCAAGGACGTATTGTAGTCAATGTTCCTGAATCGAAAGTGGGGAAAAATAGTTTAAATGATTTAGGTAAATATACTGTGCAGAAATGCTTGAGAGTAACTGCTAACGATATCCACATAAATACGCTCTGTTTTACTGCTGACCCAGTTAGAATATCCTGGTCCATGTACCTTGTGGGTTTATCACAGATACCTAAATGTTCTAGTTCTGCTCTAGTAATTATGAAAATGTTTGTGTGTCTGTGTGTGTGAAGTGGTTGGGTTTCCTTACCTCTGTCAGTATCTCTGTGAGGTCTGCCAGTTATAGTAATTATTGCACTGAAATGTTGTGTTGGCACATAGTTTCATGGGCTTGGATTCTTTCATGGGACTATGAAGAGAGCAAACATGTCAACTTCTCTGCTTTTAAACACTGGTGACTTAATTGCAAAGAAAGAAAAGTGTCTATTCTTTGTTGTTGTTTAATTTTTCTTCGCCGGGTCCATATTAATGTCATTAATCCTTTATTTCCCCCCCGAAAAGAAATAAATTAATCTATTTATTTTGCGTTATTTTGCCTCTTTCTTCTCGGGCCTCTTTTTTTGCTTTCTGTAAAGTTTTCCCCTTATCTTCTGATTTCCATAACTGCATTGAAAGTAGTATTACCAAATGATTTACTGTAACAACTGGTTTTATCTTGTACTGACAATATATTTATTGCCTTCTACATCCACCAGGGAGTTCCTGGTCCCGGCCATTATCACATCAGAAGTCAGTTTGAGCAGCCCTCGAAGTCCAGTGAGCTCCTGCTGAAATTCAACCGCCCGTTCCTCTCTCAGACTGAGGTACTAAGCAAACAGAAGTAGACGTAGTGACAAATGCGAAGTTGCGTCCGAAAAACTGTGTCTTTTGCAATGAAGCTCCCGCTAGTGAATCAACTATGAACTATTAGAGTAACATATACAAGATGGAGGTACTTGAGTGGATTCATATGCACCAACTTTGGATTAAATTGGACCAACGGTTAGGAAGTTATGTCAGAAAAACAATGTTTTTCATAAAAAAAGCTCCACCTAGTGAATAAATTATGAACTATTAGAGAAATATATTATTTATATACAAGAAAGTTCTCATTGAGTCCAATCCTATGCACCAGATTTCGACTAAACTGGACCAACAGTTCAGTACTGACACTTTACAGGGAGATTATGGAAACCCCGATCCTCAATAACTAATCAGAATCCGAAACAATGTCCATAAGAGTTGATCAAAACCTCAACAGTGTTGTTCTATTAACAGGGATGGATGCACAGCTGCATTTCTCTTCAATAATAAAGGGTAATACTATTTGACCTGGATAAATAGCTAGTGCCGACACATCGGATACATTCCATCAAACTAGGCTTATGCTGTCGTCCCTGAAAGCAGTGTTATATCCCCGAAGAGTCCCAAATCCCCTTCATTTCACAAGCAATCCCCCTGATTGAACTCCTCAAATTAAATGCAGTTATCTCCATACTATTTTCAGTAAAAAATCTCCCGAAATTTGAACAAAATTCTGAACCAAAAACCTTTGGAGATCCCCATAGTGTCAAAGATATATTGGACCTTTCCCAAAATCAATCTAGTTACACTAAAGTCTATGGGGGTACAAAGTTTGAAAGTGATTCAAAAAACATTTTTGAGGTATGTCCTGAAAAAAAGCTGATTCATATGCATCAAATTTGGACTATATCGTACAAACGGATGAGAAATTATGTCCGAAAACCTCTGGAGATAAAACTCCTCCTAGTGTTGGAAATATACCAAACTTTCCCCAAAATCAATCCGGTTTTTCCTCAAGAAGGATGTGTAAGGGAATACAATCTGAATGATCCATGTTATAGATTTTGAGTTATTAGGCTAACAGGAAGTATCTTTGCCGGACATGGCGGTGAATGTGGCGGCAAACGTGGCGATGATAATTCAATAATATCCCCAACTTTTCAGGGATGTAATTATCCATTTCATTCTCCTGCTCAGTTACACATTCAGTCTTTGACCATACTCCACCCAACTGTATAGAGCATTTTTGTTTTTAAAAGAAACAGATAAAAAAACCCTCAAAGCATTACATTTTAGTACACAGTGCATCACTATATAGAACTGTAGATTTCTGGCCCAAAAACTAATTTGTCAATCTTTAGCTTTTACATTTCTGTAATTAAAGACATCAGGTTGAATCGGAGGTAAAGATGCTAATGCCCATATTGATTTCAGGTGCCAAGATAATTTACATCCATGTATTTAGTGATATTACTTGCCATAAAGCTCTATGAGGCCACGACTGGAAAAGACTTCTCAGACATAATCTACAGCAGGTAAATATTAAATTTGTGATTTCTCAAAGGAGACAGGGTTTTCATAGGGAATACTTAAGAATAAGTCACTGATCCAAGACACTGAGCCAGGCTCTATTTGTTTAATTGATGTGGTGGGAGTGAAAGATTTTTCAGTGAGCTTGAAGAGAAGTTTATTAAAAGGCTCAAAGGAGTGGAGATGGGGGATGTGAAATTGTGTAGCTTTATGTGTATTTAATGTGTGACCTCCTGATTTGGCAATGTCCCACAGACTCACTCCTGTGAAACTCTTTGATTGATGTTTTAATTATCAGTCTGAAATAACGAAACAATACGATTCGGTATGCACTCAGGCGCACACACACACACACACGCACCAATGCATGCACACACACACGCACACACACACACACACACACACACACACGCACACGCACACGCACACACGCACACGCACACGTTGAATTGTAGACATATACATGTCCTAATTTCATCTGCATACAGATATAGACAGACAAATGTGCAAGTACTGCTGACATGCAGGCAATTAACCCATACAACTTTTCACATACACACTGAAACATTTCTCCACACACACACTCAAATGGCAAAATCAGACATATACATACACAAGTTCCATCTGCAGTCATATTTTGACACCAGGTAGACAAGTTGTCAAGTATTGCTGACAGGGGTGCACACGTTTACACACATTTTTTCAACAAAAACATTCAAAACAGTCTTCAGTATATTTTCTGATAGCGTCCCGGTCAGAACAACAGGTTTAATCTATGTGTGTGTGTGTGTGTGTGTGTATGTTTGACTGTTGGCTCTGACCTAATTTCCCCGTTCACATGCTGTGTTGGTGCCTCGACACTGGAATGTCGTCACTAACACCCACTGTGGAACGTGGCCGGTGTGTGTGTGTGCATGTGTGCATGTGTCACAAGTCATCTCTGATGCAGAACTGAGAGCGACAGTCTTCTTAGATCTTCGCTTCCCTCTGAGTCCAGTTCCATCTGACACTGTTACCCTGCGGAGTGATGGAGAGGAAATGAGGTAGTGAAAGAGGGAGGTAGGGAGGAAGAGAGGCTGGGTGAGATAAGAGGAACAGCTGGAATCTTCCAGTTCTCGCCTCTTTGACTTCCCAATATCAAAGCCTCTGCATGTCATATTGAAAACATGCATTTTCCTTGATTCCCTTTTTGAACTCACTTTTTCTCTATTAGCTCTCATTCAATTTTCTTATTCTTGATATTTGTACAAGTTAGAGGAAACTTCTATTTCCCTTTTAATCTTTTCTAAAGGGTAGCCCGATTGTCAAGACATGAATACTTTAAAACATATTTGACGGTATCAGCTGTATAAATGCGACACTAAATTTACTCTACATCCCGTAGTAGTTTGTAAAAATTTGAAAAAATAATTTAACTCGTAGGTCGCCATTGCTATATACGTTGCAATGCATTCTGGGTAGTGACGTCAAATGGTTGCACTGGCCGGCTTCTGAACCGCTTATCCTAATTCAAGAATTAAAAATGTCATCCGACCAGCCTTTTTCAATTTGAACCGGAGCGAGACATAAACAAGAACTACTTGGAAAACTTTACTCCAACTGAGCAAACACAAGAAGATGATGAGAGAGGTGATGAAGACGAGAGTGGGACACAATCGCTGGTGTCTGTGCAGGAATTGTGTTGCTATGGCAACCATCAAAGAGTGTTTGTTGTAAAGAGCTCCACTTTTTGTCAGCAGCTGTTCAAGGTCAGCACATAGATCATACCTTCGTTGTATGACATCCTCCGTGGTCATAGTCATGTCCGATGGTCCGCTTTCAGACTCTCTGCATCCGTGAGCTGGTTTGGATTTCAGCAGGAGAGCGTCCAGAGTCTCCTGTCTTTACCGTTTCATACAACGGTTGTCAATCTCTTCGTGGTGGCCTTTAGTCTCCTTGTGTGGAAATATTTTTGGCACAGCATCTCCTTTTAGCCTTCGTTTATAACCACCATGACCCGTAGGCTCTTTTTGCAGGTGTGGTCGACGAAATGCTTCAAATGCATCACGAGAGAAGTGACGCAAACACAGACGAGGGTCCTTTGTAAGTTGTTTACAGCAACAGGCGTCTTCCCACCGTTTGATCCTCATCTTATCTCTGGGAAAGCTGTGGAGACTCAAATCGCTTCCCGTACTGCCCTTCGACTTGAAGGTACACCCAAAAGCAGCACAATGCGGCGTTATATGATTTTTCTCTCACCAATCCCTACAAAAACAACAACAACTACAACTACAACTACAACGGCTCAGCACGACAACAACCATTCTACGTAATCACCCCATAGTGCAATGCGCCCTTAAAGTAATGGCTACCTGCGTAGGTGAAATACGTCTTAAACTTTGAGGGTTGATAAAGTAATGCCAGTATTTTATGTGTTCTTAACACCCTTTATCATAATGAAAAAATATTTATGTCATTATGACGCCTTAATGTCTTTATAGTCGGGGTTCCCCTTAAAATGAATCTTTCCCTTCCTGCTGCACCGGTTTACATTTTTGCATTCTTTTTCTTTCCCTATTGTGTCCCTTGAGACCATTTTCCCTCTGAGTGCTAGCCTCTCAATGTTTTATATAAAGAAAGCACACAAATAAGTTATTTCACGTTAATTATTCCGAAATGAAGACGCATTCAAAGACAGACATTTTAATAAAAACCGTGCACAGTTGAATTTTTTTATTTTTATTAACTCATATCAACTCTAAATAAGCACATTTCAAAGCCTAGAAGCCAAAGAGGTACTCAATCCTTTTGAACTTCTCTGTGCTCTGAACACCTGAGAATTAAAACGTAAACTTCAGTGTGATGACGTGATATGGAATATAACCAATTTAAAGTAATTTAAAGAGTGATGGTGTTGTCAATGACTGTATTTGCGACTACTAACTGAGTTTTCAGTTTATACAGCCAATTTATGCAATGGTCCCCCTCAATCACCTTTGATGTAAGCAATAAAAACATGAAATTGAGGGCTCTAGTGCAATGTTAGGCATATTGATTGTATAATATAATATTATGATATATATAAGATCCTTCCAAAAAGAATCAAGGGAGAGTTGAATGGAATGTAGACGAGCTCATATCTTTGTCAGTCCTTTCAATTATGTTAAACCGTAATCCAAATTACCTTTAATAACCCAACTTAATAAACCTATCCACAAAACACAGCAAAGTAACAACAAAATAAAAGCAGAAAAATGACGCGTGATAAAGTATGTGAAGAAAGAGGAACATTTTTTGGTAATGACGGAACTTGCCTGGAAGTTGAGCAGGTGCCCAGCAACAAAGACAGATCCACTCAGGAGGCTGACAGATAGGCGAAAGGGCAAGTGGCAGTCAGCTGAACAGGACAAAGAATATTGTTTTAAAAATAACGATGTGAGTGGATCTTATCATATACCTTTGATCGGCCACAATGCGTCATCAACCTGTAGATAGCCAAATCCTAACCTTTTAAATAAATTGACTCAAGCTCCTTTTCCTGGATCTGCAGTCTTCACTCTCAGTGAGAGAGTGTAACGTTGTTTCCTGACAGGAAACGTTACACTCTTTGTCGAACAGCCATTAAGTCCAATGCTAGATTGGCACATATGAAGGCTGCTAATAGAACCACGAGGCTGCTAATAGAACCACGGCTAGCATAAGCTAGACCAGGTAAGAGGAAGATACGGAAGTTAAATACTTATTCGTGTAACAACTGGGTGAGATCGAAGGTCATCAACAACATTCAGTTGTATTTCGAGTGTAGCTGACAGATATGTGTCACAATGGTGCTAATCGATATGCAGACATCATGTGTTTCTTATGTGACGTCACAGCTCACTTAAATTGTCAGTTATAATAATATGGCTGACGGGTGGGTGTTCTGAGTCCAAGAGACTAGTCCGAGCCCGACCCGAGTCTGATGCAGTTAATACCAGCTGAAGCACTGCATTTTTATTCTGTCACACAGTTGTTGTTACCATGGTTTCCACTTGACCATTATCCGCTATATTCACAAACATTACACACTGTCCACAGCAGCTATAAACACCCAAATTGCACACTGTCATCAGTAACTATAAACACAAACATTACACACCGACATCAGCAACTATAAACATAACATTACAAACTGGCACCAGCAGCTATAAACACAAACATTACATACTGTCATCAGCAGCCATAAACACAAAAATTACATACTGTCATCGGTAGTTACAAACATAACACACTACACATTATCACCAGCAGCTATAAACACGAACATTAAACAGTTATTAGCAGTTAAAAACACAAACCTTACACAATTTCAAAGATGGGCACAGCGTTGCAAGAAAGGAAGCCATAGAAAAAAGCCCCTCATTATCACTGTGAAGTCAGCTGGTGTTTTTCTGATGCTATTGGGCGTTTTTTCTTCCAAAGACCCTGGACATCATTTTAAAACACATGGATAGTTCCATAGACTCCATCAAATATCCGTAGGTATAGGTTGAAAACCCGAAAGCTTCTGTTGGGAGACTTGGACCTTCCAGCAGAACATTGATCTGAAGCACACCTCATGGCTATTCCAGTCATGGAGGAATGGTCTCAGATCTTCTCCATGTATTCTCAGACCTCATCACTCACTACAAAAGGAGACTCAGGGCTTATTGTGGCAAAAGGGGGGCTTCACAAAATATAAAATACAGTATAATTATGAAACACATGTTTCAAAGAAAGAAATTTGTTTTGTGTTAAGAATGTTATGGTTTTTACATTTGTTACTGGAGTAAGAGGTTTGATTTTTGTGAATAATTTGAATTCAAGATCATCGATATAGACAATAAAGACATTTTAAAGAAAATAATTTTCTTTCTAGGGGTTTCAATAATTCTGGAGGGCACTATATATGTAATTGTTTTAAGTGAGAGATGCACACTCCTACTGCCCAGCCATGTATTTGGCTACATCAGCTGTTTGTTATTTCATGTATTTATTTGTTTATTTCGAACGTATATGAAAGAATGAAAAATGGTCATACAGAAGATGAAACAAGATAATAAAAAAGTGTGTATATAATAAGTATACACTTATTAAATCACACCCCATGTCCATAAATCAAGTCCGGCTTCCCTCTACCACTCTCTCAAATGTAACTACATACTCACATTTTAAATATAAAATGTGAGTATGTAGCCAGCAAATAGCCAAACAATAATCAAACACCTTCATCCCTATACCGTGTGAAAACCATGTCCCTATACATCCTTTTGTACTGATTTATGTTTGGACATCCCTTGAGCTCCTTGTTTAAACTGTTCCATATTTTAACACCAAAAACAAAAATACTAAAACGTTTTTTAGTTGTGCGTAACCTCCCTCATTCGAATATTAAATAAACCCCTTAAATTAGAACTTCCTCCTCTTTTTTTTGAACATTTCCTAGGAGTTGATTAATTTTTGTTATGAACATAATTTGTTCTGTTTGAAATTAAACCATATGTGCAAATGTTAATATATCTGACTGGAAGAATAATGAGTACACTTGGAATGTAAATGTTTTATGTGCAATTTCCAGCTGAATTTGTCATCTGTTATTACCCCAAGAGATTTGTCCTCCTATACTCTTTCAATATTAACACCATCTGTTTGAACCTTTATTTGTGTGTTTATACTGCAGTTTCCAAATAACATTGTTTTTGTTTTACTCAAGTTTAATGATAATTTGTTTCTGTTGAACTATATATTCAAATGATTTATTTCTAAAGTCATCACTTCCAGTAATTGTTTTAAATCATCACCAGAACAAAAGATATTTGACTTTTCTGCAAACAAAACCAGCTTAAATACCTTTGATACCTTATATATATCATTAATATAAATTATAAATAGTTTAGGGCCCAACACTAATCCCTGGGGGACACCACAACGAATGTCCAAACATGACGAGAAACAATCTCCCACTTTCATGAAATGCTGCCTGTTTGATAATTAACTTTTTACCCAGTTTCAAACAATACCCCTGAGTCCGTAACGTTCCATTTTTAATAGACGTATATCAAGGTTTCTTGTGTCAAACGCTTTTTTAAGATCAATGAATATTCCAGCTGCATATTTTTTTGGTCTATATGGAGTTTGTGATTTCTTCGAGTGAATCTAATAATGCCAATGATGTTGATGTGTTGCTTTGAATCTGTATTGACCATCAGCGACTATGTTTGTCAATTAATTTGTCCGGTCAGTTATTGAAAAGTTTTTCCAGAATTTTGGAGAATTGTTGGAAGGTAATGATACAGGTCTGTAGTTTGTGAAGTGGTGTTTGTACCCAGTTTTGTACAGAGGTATAACTTTTGCTATTTTCATTTTGTTTGGAAATGTTCCAGTTTGGAATGATAAGTTACAGATGTATGTCAATGGTTCATAGGTTCCCTCAATGAACTTTTTAACTAAAGTCATATCAATGTCATTGCAATCAGAAGACTTTTTGTTCAAACATTTATTAACATCAACAATTTCTCTCTCATTCACTGCCTCGAGGAACATTGAACAAGGATTTCTGACTATTAACTTTTCCATCTTTCCATCAGTTATCCCGCGGACAGGGATCTTTCCTGCTAGATCAGGTCCAGCATTTACAAAGAATTGATTAAAGCTGTTGGCCAAAACATTCATATATTACATTCTTCCTTTTCATTGTTAATTAAAAAAATTTAGGATAACTTATTTGACTAGACCCATTTAATATAATACTATTAAGAATGCGCCATATTCCTTTAATATTGTTTTTGTTGACGTGTAATATTTCCCTATAGTGTTCCTTCTTGCTAGTCCTGGCAATATTGGTTAACTTCCTTCTATATTTTTTGATTCTGTTCTCCGACTCTTCAGTTTTCTGTCTTATGAAATCTCTGTACAGTGTATTTTTTTCATATAACAGGCATTTTATAAAACCCTTTGTAATCCATGGAGAATCCGTGTATTCAAGTTTCTTATTATATTGCCTTAATGAACAGTTTTTGTTATGTTATGTTGTGAATATTCTAAGGAATTCCTCATATGCACTGTCAGTGTCTTTTTTCTGGTATATTTCATTTCAGGTCAGTGCCATTAAGTCGTGTTTAAAAGCAATCATTGATTCCTCCGCCTCCTACTCTTCTGTATTCTTTTGTTTGATCAGGCTTTTTATTCTTATGGTTCTTGTCATAAACTGTAAATTGGTAAGTGGTCACTGATATCATTTATTAAAAGTCTATTTACAGTATTTTTTTTCCATGTCATTGGTGAACATACTATCTATGCGAGTGGCACAGAGCGATGAGATTCTACTAGGTCTGGGAACTTTTTGGGCGTAGACTCAAACTGTACATTGTGTTGGTAAATTCTTCTGTCATTCTGTCTTTATTTGGATTTAGCAGGTCAATATTGAAATCTCCGCAAATGAACATTGTTATGTGATTGTTTCTTGAGAATATTTCCTCCATCCAGTCTCTAAACACCTCAAAACTAGAGCCTGGTGCTCTGTATATATAACTTATGATCACATTTACATTTTTTTCTTTGCATATTTCAACTGTTATACATTCCAGTATGTTATCAATCACAGTTGTCATACTGTCCAACACCTTGAATTTTAGAGATTTATCCACATACTGTGCTACTCCTCCTCCGGTCTTGTTTTGTCTATTTATATACGTGAATTCTTAACCCTCCAGTTCAAAGTCCATGGCCTGATCTTTGTTGATCCAACTTTCAGATATAGAAATTATGCTGAATTGTTGGGAAAATTGATGTAAATAATCCTTGATGAGATGGAAATTTGCGTACAGGCTTCTACTATTGAAGTGAATGATTGACAATTTGCCATCGGTCTTAATGCTCTGGTCGTACTGGTCTTCAGGGTTAAAGCAGCAGCAGTTGCCGTCGATGGAAGAGAAGAAATTATTGTCCAGGTCTATTTCATACTCCAAATCCTTTGTGTTATGTTCAGTGTATTCAAATGTTTTCAGTTCCAAATTGTCATGTTCCATAATAACCTCAGTTATGTGTACATTATCTCCGGATGTAGATGTGTGGTTTCTTTCGGTGCTTGTCATGGTTGTGAATTTTGTTGGATGTTACCTTTTTATGATCCAGTTCATGTCGTACAATGGAATTTTTCCAGATCCTCAATATTTCTGATTACCAATACTTGAGCCTCCTCCGGTGATCCATTCAGCTTAATAACATTTTTACAGTTAGTAGTCCAAGTGTTTTGAATTTTCCTCTGTTTCATCAAGAAGTGCGTCTTTCTTGCTATGTCTGCGTTGGGCTTGGTCAAATGCTCATTTATGAAGACGACGGATCCCTTCAGCGTTCTTCCTTGCTTCAGTACAGAGGTCTTATGTACAATCTATAATCTTTGGCCCCCATTAATCCACATTAAGAAATGTTAAGCAGGCACTCAAACTTGACTGAGGTGTCAAAGAGGTCTACGCAGAGGCTCCTTGAAGGAGCCTCTGCGTAGACATTATAAAACATTATAAAACTATATATAATCGTTATATTATCAATATTTGGACATTCTTTTTTGGAAATGAATTGGAAAATGGAACAATGGGAACCATAAAATCCAAATACAATCAATTATAAGTGAAAATTATAATTGATTAGCCATGATTGATTACCAATTTGAAGGGCCAATAATTGATTAAATACTGTTGGAGAGCATTTAACTGACAGACAGTCACTAAGACCACTTCTGATTTTGAATTAATGCAGTTTGTTTTGTCCTTGAAATACACTTTCTTACTCCTACCCCTCATCGTTATCCTCTTCAAATGATAACTCAGTTTATAACACAAACACTTGGCCTCTCAGTTTTCCTCCCCTCTCCCAGCTTCCATCCCCATCCACATTTACTTCTTCTTACATTTCTCATATTTGACTAAATGCTCAAAATTCAAGTGTGCATTAGTAACACTGTATTCGTTTTCCACAACTACTCTTCCATAGGCTGACTCTTACTCTAATGGTAAATGAAAAGCAATGATTGGCATGTTTCCAGTACATGGGTTATTTTTCTGGGCTTCTTACTGTTATAATCCTTTCTGGGAAAAGTGACCAAGTGTGAGTGTGTGTTTCTGTGTGTGGGTGTGTGTTTAAAAATCAGGTTCTTTTCATCTGTGGTTGTGTTCAGTAGCAACCAGCGGAATGTGTGAGTCGTGAGAGGCTGAAGAGAATTTTAGGAGGCCGTTGAAACGCTGTTCACATTCAGCTATTTTGTCTGAAAAGACAAATTAACAGATCCGTTGCCTTGATTGCCTGTGTTTGTTCTAATGATGTATCAGATAAACATATTTTTACTCTGAAAGCAGTTGCAGCATTGAATAAGCCCTGATATCAGCTGAGCAGTCAAATAATGTTACTGCCTGATGGAATACATCTTTATTTTTCAGAGGGAGATGCTGTTTAAGCCATCTTGATTGCTTTCTCCTCATAACATTCCTTAGTTCTTCATGTTTTCTCTCAAGATCAGGGTAGTCTGTTTTAGTTTTCAAGTTTCTGCGTGCAATTTTGATTGGCAGCAGCAGATGGACTGATTGTCCATCCACATTTGTGTTTTGTATCATTGATATCAATGCAAACTAACTTCCAACCTAACTGGAACATAATAATAATAATAATAATAGTAATAAAATTTTAGTAATGATAAATATATCCCCAAAAAGTCAGGGATATTATGGAATCGTTATGGCCAACGCTGCATCTGCAGATCCTTCGTTTTAACGTGATAACTCCAAAACTATTTCATGGATCATTTTTTAATTTTACACCCTCATAGACCGTTGTGTGAGCAAGAACTGGATTGATTTTGCAAAAGGTCAGTAGCACATTTCTGAGCTTTATCTCCGGCTTGAGGAGATCTGTCTTGTTTATATCCAATTTCACTCTAATAGTTGATATTTTACAAACTTATCTGAAGCACATCTAAGCAAGGGTCTATCTAAAATAAAAAGCCCCTCATTCTTATCGATACACAATTAAATCACCCGGATTGAAGTCACCCTAAATATGAAGTATGTCTGAAAAACATTGTTTTTCGTAAAAAAGAGCTCTCCCTAGTGAGCACAATGTGAACTATTAAAGTAAAACAAGATATATACAAGATAGATCCTCTTGAGGTGAGTGATATGCACCAAATTTGAACTAAATTGGACCACGTTGAACAATTATGACCCAGAAAGTTTTGGAGATACAGCTCCCCTGATATATAACGTTAAAAATCTAATCTAATGTAATCTTTTCGGGTATATAATAATGTAAAACCGAGCTTAAGGTAAAGCATGTCTGAGTCAAGTTAAGGTCAAATCAAGCAGAAGCTGTGTCTGTATATTTCATAAACTAATTTTGCTTGCTGGGTATTTAATTCCCCCCAATGCTAATTACATGGTGCTATACTTTAACTCTTGCCTACAAGTGGGTTGTGGGTAATTGGTCAGCATGGTCGAGTCATATTCTGATTAACGGCTGCTTACTCCCACTGCAAAGACATACACTGCTGTTATTTCCTGCTACTGTGGATAAGCAGAGCTATTCATTATTTATTTTCCATATTATGAGTTTCATTAGTGAAAACATATTTAATATTTGTCATCTTCAAACAGTTCTGAATGCAGTTTTATCAATAAAAACTGTTTCCATTTCTCCCTCCTGACTTGAAGTGTCATTTCACTCTTTTTCTTGTTTTTATGTGTCTTTCCCTCTTATCCTTCTGTTATAGCGGTTTAAACATATGAAAGGTGTGTCACCCCCTGTTGGTGTTTATAATGACCAACGCTGCGCCCTGGAACTACTGAAGAAGACCACTGGTGTGAAGAAAATCCCATTTGGCATCACATCCGTCCGTTTCAAACATAACCACAAACCATTCTCCATACCAGGTGAGTAAGTGTGTGATCAGTGTGTGTGCTACTGAGAGTCTAGAGCTTAAGTTTAATTAACAGGGCTTGTCATATATCACTAGCAATAGAATTCTGCCTCATAATATTATAGGATAGGATTTATTAGGTTTCTTTTGTGGATTTAAGATCTAAATCCTGTACTTTTTTTATATCTAAAACAATCCATTCTCTTCAGAAACTCTGCTATTAGATTAGCATGGCCATTGTATTTAATCCAACAAGTAATTATGAAGAATGAATACTTCTTTGCTCCCTGTATTAATGGTTGAAAGGATCCAAAATGAAATTTTCTTTTGATACGGTGTGTGTCCAGTGTGGTTTGTCTAGATTCTCATTCATCCAGATTGCTGTAATACTTGACAATTGAATCAGCAGCAACTGGAGTTCTTTTGAAGGGTTAAAAATGTTTGACATTTCATTCACCTGCATACATACATCTAAAGCAGTGGACGCATCAAGCTCACACAGGAGTATGTCAGAGAAGACAATCAGTCCTCCTTGAACTGTGCAGTGCCACTGAGGTGGACAGTAGCCTTCACATGGAAGTCTTCAGTAACCATACACTCACAGACCTACAATATACCAGCTGTGTGAAACTCACCACCCATGGGAACACAAGCTGGGAGATATAAGAACCCTACACCAACGGGCTTCAAATGTATTAAGGCAGAGGGAAAAGAAATGGAGAAACATTTTAAGTCAGCTCTCAAACCTTTAGGCAACCCAAACACGACCTTCCTCAACTCATCAAAGGTAGGAGAGGAGAAGAACTTGTAGCTGGAGTTTCTGAGAAACTAAGATTTTCCTCACACTCAACATCCCAGAGCACTTCAAACCCAGCAACACCCTTAGACGAAAACTCACCCTAAGTTTATATCATCTAAGCCCAAGCTAAGGGGTATTTCTATTTACTGTTCATTGCAAGGAGGAGTGGACAGTTCCCTTTGTAAGGGAGGCCATACAACAACTCCACAAATGCCAGCCATAACACAGAACAAGCCCTTCAGGACTCAGTCAGCCATCTGCATCTCAAAAACAAGGAACTACTCTATTTGGTGATAGAAATGTCCACACGGACAGGACAGATGGTTGACAGGGGCGAAGGTCTAAAACACCACCTATCAGATGCAGGGTTCCTTTACATGATAGATGAGGAAAATGTCTAGCCAAAATCTGAAACGTTTTTCATTAATTAAAAAAAGTATTCACATGATAGCTTTGTGAAACAACGATCTGCAGAAATGATTATATCCCCTAAAAGTCAGGGATATTTTTATCGCCATAGCCGCGTCCGTGGCCGCAGATCCTTAATGTGAAGATAATAACCCAAAAACTAAAGCATGGATCATCTAAAAATTTTAAACCCTCATAGAAAGAAATGCATTGATGTTGGGAAAGGTTTGTCATTTCCAACAACAGACAATATTTCCAAATTTTTTTGGGGCCATTACTTCTCCATCATTGTTCAGATTTAGTCCAAAGTTAGTGCATATGGTTGGACTTGAGGAGATCTATCTGATTTATTGCGTATTACTCTTTTAGTTCCTATTTTACTCACTAGGGGGAGCTTTTTTAAAAAACAAAAAACAGTTTTTCGGAAATAGCATCCTAACCATCGGTCCCATTTAGTCTAAATTTGATGCCCATAAGTTGACTCTAGGAGATCTTTCTAATATATTTTACTCTAATAGCTCATATTATATATATATATATATATAAATAGCTTTTTTACAAAATCCACTGTTTTTCAGACATAAATTCCCATTTGATTTGAGTAGTTTAATCCGGGGAGATGCTGGTACAATGCAGGAGATTGGGTTCCTTCAGACGACGGCATAAGCCTAGTTCATTTATTAGATGTAAGGACAGCTCTGGCCCACCATGACCTTGGCATATGAACAGACAGTTATATTGTCTTTACTGTGGCCTTATGTTCTATGTAAAGTATTACAGTTGAGTTGGGGAATTTTCCAAACTAAAGCTACAGAGCTGCTGTAGTACATTGGGTAGTAGGGGCCCTTCTTAGGGTGGTTAAGGAGTGATGGTTGGGTCCCTTGTATGGAGAGTTGCCATTGTATAATGGGTCCATATGATGTTTGAGGGCCCACTTGGTTTGCCTCCTCTATGAAAACCCTTCTGAAAAACCACAGTCTATGCTCTTTGCAGGTCCAGGGTCCTATAATATGTTCGAGCATGGATTAGCCCATAAAAGTTTTAGTAAGGCGTTTTCTGAGAGAACCATGAAGGGAGGTTTTGGCTCCACTGCTCAGCGAAACTACATCTTCCACAACAAGGAAGCGGTGGAGACCCCGTTTCCCGGACAGTATGAGGTAAGAAGATCCATTAGTCTTTCATTTTATTCTATATAGTTCCTTTGCATAGAGAGAAATGCCCCGATGTTGATTAAACACAAACCTCAAGGGTCTAAGTACAGAGCTGTATATACAGTACATATTTAAACACGCTCGTGTGAATGCTCTACGTTTGCCTTCAGACAGGAAAGAAAACAGAGGAGCGCTACAAAAAGCAACACACAGCAGTTTTCAAATCCAATACTGAACGTCTGTCTTTATCACTATTCACAAAAGTAAGTCTCTTTAACTTTACTCCCTCTGTCTCCTTACAGTTGTCCTTGTCTCACTTATTCTCATCATCAAAACATCTTTAGATTGTAAAGCCTTTGAAATAAATTCAACAAAAGAGTCTATGATGGAGTACAACTACATTAAATGCCAGTTTTCTCTTTCATAAATGGGTCATCTCAGCAGTAGTATCTGTCTCACTAGGCCAAGGGTCTAGTTTTCCAGCCGTTAATTTTCTTTGACTGCTTCTTTTCTTTTTCTCCTTTTCTTCTTTGTGCATATTTATGCAAAAACAGATCATGATTGAATACATGCGAAAACAGATCATCCCTTGTGATAATTAATTTCTATTCCTCTCCCATGTTACTTTCTCTGTTCATTTGCAGTAAAGCCTAACACTTAAACACAAAAATGTGTTGATAACACCTTTTTGCTTTATATGTTTTTACCTAACAGTTCATATGGACATAATATAATTATTATATTCATATTCTGGTATTTATTTTAAATCAAAGTATTTCTACAAAAACATCAATCTTAAGACAAAGATACCCAAGAGTTCCCCACAAATGCACATTTATTTAATACTACCATCCAAAATGGTTTCAATCAATTTAGCCATTAAAAGAAAGTAAGCAGATTTGATTTCATCTTTTTAACATCTTCTTCATGTTAGGGTAAGGGTTTATAGTTACCGCTGGTAGCCTGCTGGCTAACAGCACAAGTGATGGTATTTGTATTTGTATTTATATTCATAAAAGTATATTTACATTTACATGTAGAATATGTAACTTGTATTTAATATGCAAATTGCGTTACATGTACATTCATTGTATTTGCTTTTATTTTTTAATTATCTTGCTGAAAGGCAAACACCTTGCTATGCAAGTTGTATGGTTGTTGCTATGCAGTGACCTGCATAGCAACAACCTTTATGAATGTAGTGAATATCTTATATCTTTTTCAGATAAGTTTCAATATTGTCAATTAGAGTAAATGTAATTGAGTGAGAATAAAAATAGTGTTTTCTTTTAATAAAACATTATTCACCTTTATTTTACAAACTGAATATTGTAGTTTATATTCCCATCCTCTTCAGTTTGCTGCCAGTGTTTGATGAGTACTGCCAACATTTTCTCTCAAAAGTTTAATGTAGATGGGGGAAAGAAATGAATCTTTCGACCAGTGGTTGCACTTGAATTATTATTCTTAGTTGTAGTTGTTGGTCCGTGCAGACTTACACATGTAAAATCCATCCATCTATTTGTTTTGTCATTTGTCAATTGAACATTTCATCAGCATATTTGCAAGAAAAAACTAATTTTGCTTCAGTTCAAAGATAATGATTGGACTATCATATTCTTCATAGATAATTCAAAGTTCTGACTAGAATTAATGTATAGCTTTCTTTATCTGTGAGTTCACCTTCAGTAAAATCCACAAAACAAATGCTAGGTGAATCAGTTTTCACACTACTTGCTCAGAGATTGTAACAGAAAAGCAAATATGAAAACTCTGAAATATCGGAGCACATTTTCCACAGTTGAGTTTCTGCGTTTGATCCATTTCTGAATATGAAAGTTATTGAATCTTACTATATATTCTAGGAAACATATATGTAAATATTTAAGAATCTTTTTATAGAATCTTTTTATTTATCTTTTTGTTACAGCATTTTGAAATTCGAGGTACATACTTCTGGATAGCAGCTGGTGTTTGCTCTGGTTAACATCAAGGGTTAGAAATAGAAGGACAGAATAGCTGAATTTTGAGATGAAGGTCTACCGAACTTATCTCAAGCCTAAAAACTGTTCTGCTCTCCAGTAGGAGGAGGCTATTCACCTATTGCAGTATGCCAAAAATCGTCTGCTCCACATCTCTTGGTTCAGTGCTCTGAAAAATAGTGACCTCTATGGCAACTGAGTAAGCCCAAAATTAAAACTTTTAATAATAATTTTATTTAATAAGGCAAAAAAGATTATTAATACTGAAATCACCAGTGTGCAAAGTGATCCCACCCTGAACTAAATTGCAAGTTTTGCTGCCCTCAGCAACAACAACTGCAACTGAAGGCTAAAACACTAAACTGATGTCTCTGAAATTACTGAGATGGAATTCTGTACTCCTATTCTTTGTAGAACCAATTTGGTTCAACAATATTGGAGGGTTTGTGAGCATGATCTGCTCTTTTCAGGTCCTGCCACAGCTCCTCAATAGAGTTGAGATCAAGACTGGGACTAGGTCATTACAAAATCTCATTTTCTCATCACTTAAGGGTGGACTTACTCTTCAGCTTGGGATCATTATCTCGCTGCTTAACTCGGTTGCCTCTGAGCATCAACTCACAGACAATGACCTGTCATTCTCTTTCAGAATCTTTTCTGGCCAAATTCAGACAAGTTTTAATGTCCTTGTGGGTTAGCAGTGGCCTCACCACCCTCCCATCCATGCCATTTTTGAGCGGTGTCTTTCAAACAGGGGAGTCATGAACAATGCCTGTTATTGAGGTGACAGAGGACTGCAGCTCCTTGGGTGTATGTTTGGATCTTTTATGACTGTGCAACATGGAGGTGCTTGCGATGTTCTTTATCCAAAGTTTTCTCTCACAAAAATCCATTCTGCTTGCCAGAGTAAACAACAAAACAAAACAAAAAACCACTTCCCAAAAACTGGTTTTCATTTCTCATTTCTAACTAGATAATGATTTAAACCCTGGACAACGAGTGAATGTAATTAACCGCTTGATAGGATGTTAAATCAGCAGGAGAGGGATATGCAGCAGTATGCTATGCAAATAAATACACACAGAGCTGCGGGACTGACAGCTACTCACTTATGAGAGGCGGAGAAAATGATACTGTGTGAATTATCAACATAAAGTAAAGTAAATCTGCATTTGTTGGTAGGGTCAGAGGTCAGGATCAGCGTAATCTGAGGGAAAGACAGTTATTTTGTTTGTTGTACCACTCAGCTGTGCTCCCAATAGTTGAAAAATGATTCAATTAAATGACCTTGATCATGAAGATTATCGTTTTCATGGGCTGAACATCTGTTATCGTTTTTACACTCCGGGTGGCAGTGCTGACAAAATTGAATAATTGACATTTACGTTTGTGTTCCATTGTTTTTGCTTTCAGATAATGTGGATTACTCTCATTTTGCCCATATCAAAAATGAACTTGGGCAAATCTGCTGAGAACCATTAGACAACTGAGAATTCTGGAACTGATTGCCTCTTTAATAGTCTCTAATAGTCCCTACCTCATATATCTGTCTTCACCGTTTCTCTCTACCATTGCTCATGTCTATGGTTCCGTGCATCATTCCGTCTGGCTGCAGTATATTATGCTGACGGATGTCCTGGCTCACTCAGAACTCTTAGTGTGCAAATCCTGTTGCAGACAGCAGAAGACCTGACAGCCATACTTTGAACAGTCCACATAATGTTTGTGTTGCACATCGTCATGCATGGATGCATTGTATCTACAATACAGATATAGGTTGTTAGAGGTCTGAGAGTTCAAACAACCAGTGGTAGTCTCTCATTATATGCCAGGCACACAGAGTTATTAAATATTTAACAATGGGTTTAACTTGGCCCAAATCCCAGTACCAGCACCTCCAGCTCCGTTTTGTGTTCCCACAACATAATTGGCTGCAATCACAGGTGGGGAGCTGGCAAAGCCGTGTTGAAAAGAAGCAGCTGTTTGCTCCATGTGGCACGTAAGGTAGCACATGTCTGTCTGTTGCCCTTCTTGGGCAAACAGTAGGTTTAGCAAATGGCATACCCTTTAGACTTGCCACAAAGGGAGAAAATTAAGAAGTAATATGGGTTAAATACCTTGTGGAACTGTTCTTTAGAAAATGCAATATTACTTGCATATTTCGTCCCTGTCTTGCCCTTTCCCCCTCTGGGTACTACTTCTGAGTGCTCCCTGGAGAAGATCTGAGCCCACTTGTAATGGCTCCACACTGAGCTTCTTTTATTACCAGTTAATGAAAAATTACCCGGGGACGTCTTAGCTGTTACAGTTAGTCACATGCTGCGCTGCAGACTATGCTGTATCCCTAGAAACGCCCTCCCCCACTGGCACTGACATTGAAATATTTAATCAGGGACCAATCACTATCCTCAGAAGGGAGCCAAGACGGGGGCCAAGTCTTATTCTTTTCAGAAAGAAAAGAATAAGAATAAAGGCAGAAGTCTGTATTATATGTTTCTGCTCTGAGGTATATGTCTTTTGAGCTACATTTAATGACCGAGGGCGACATTTTGTTGGAAAAAGTATTCACACCGCTATTCCACAGCTTTTGAAATCCAAAACTTAAAATATATGAAAATGTCTGTTTGTCTACACTTGTTAGTGCATTTATACAATGATAAAACTGTTGAGGATAAAGAAATATCCAATCCAAGTCCCAACAAAAGCTGATTCTAAAAACTCATCAGACATAGCATCATTGAAATAAAAAACATCTATGACATTTTTCATACATTAACCCATTTAAAGAAGAATTATTTACAAAGAATCCATAATCATATATGATTTAGCTGTATCTCTTGAAAGCTCGCTATTTAAAATGTAGACATAGATGCTTTTGAATATTTCTTAATACTTTACTATAAATAGCCAAATAATAATATATATATATTTTTTTCATCTTTTTAAAAATTCAAAATATGGTTTAACAACTGTATTGTAAATGTATATAATTGTAAGGTCATACTTTCATAGTTAAAACTCCATTGACTGGCAATGTTTGTTAGTTAATTTTTTTTAATAGCATGCTTTTTTTGAAAGGATCCTTAAATAAAGAGGAGGAATATATTATCTGTGAACTATATCTAGACATGTTGAAAAATGAAATATCAATAAGAAATGATAGTAAGGGTTACAGATTTTAGAGTAGAGATTGATTTATCCAATCCACTTGGCTTTTTGAGTGTTATCCCCATCTTTCTCTCTTGTTCTCTTCTCCACTCTGTCGTTTCAATCACATCTTTTCCTCTTCCCTCTTTTCGTTCTCTTCATACTCCACTTTCCTCATGCCCTCCTTTCCATCTCCTGCCTACTCCTCCTTCCTCATGGCCCCGCCTTCCATGACCTTTCTGATGCTTAGGTCGTGGGATACCCTCAGGCAACACAGGCAGAGAATAAATGTGGAATTCAATTTGGAACTGTTTTTCACCCAGAGGCAGTGGAATTCCTCTCACTTCTATAGATCAGGGAAATATCTCCCTGTCCCTTCTAGCGACGGGAGCCAGGCTGTTTTGCCCGTCAGTCAGTTTTTACTGATAGGTTTCTTCTTTTCTTCATCGCAGTCCATTGATGTCGTTGATGGTGATTAATAGAGGTCTTGATGGATGGTTAGTGAGATTGAGGATGGGATCAATGGCAAGGGCATTGTTTAAATATTGAATTTTTAAGAATAGCTTTAAAAAGAAGTACAGTTTCACTGATAAGAGAACAATCACCGCCTTTTTGGCAGTGAGTTACATTTTCAATACAATCCCTTGAGTCCATCATTTAAACAAATATCAAAATGTTAGGACTAATAAATTCAAACAATGCCTCAGACTTAATATGTTTCACATGTAGTGCTGTAAAAAAGTCTTTAAACCCCTCCTGGTTTCTTTCATTTTTGAGCGTATCCAATTATTTGTTTTGGATCTTTAAACTAAATTTGCCATTAAACCAAGGCAACACAAAACTAAGTCTACCCTTCATACCCGACAGCAAGGGTATGATCCCAAAAAAGTCCCAATGCTCTGTATTGAACTCCTCAACGTAATATGAAGTTATAGATTAGTAATGGTAATAGTAAATATTGGAGTAATAATATCAACAGTATAATTAGTTATAGATTAGAGACACAATGAATTGTATTTTTTGGAAAACAGTAGGGTATATGATAATATTAACTATTACAGTAGATCCAATATGTAGGACTAGGTGTTACAATCCCCACAGATTCAACAATTTATTTCCAGAGTACAGTTGTCCTGATTCCAGAATGAGATATCATGCGGCACATCCTCAGATGATAACTATCAACATTGAAGCTTGTTGTTAGTTTGATTGGACCCTTACCTGACTTACACTTTGATCTTAAGTCACCAAATCCGATTGGATTCTGTAGATATTTACCTAGCTTTAATCAAAAACTTATTCCAGTTTTAATTATATGGGATCACACCAGTTATTTATTATTACTAAAAACAAAATTTAGTGTTAATTAGAATGCTTCAAATGTCCGTATTCACCACACCGCCGAACAGACCAGTTGGTGACACTGTTAGGAATCAATTATGCTTGGGGCTTAGGTCTGAATTCATCCATCCTAAATAAAAGATAGATCTCCTCGAGTTCATTCATATGCATCAACTTTGGACTAAATCGAACCAAGGATTCAGAAATTAGGGTCTGAAAACGTTTGGAGATAAAGCTTCACCTAGTGTCGGAAATATGCAACTGACCTGTCCCAAAATCAAATCCCGATGTTTCGGGGATATAATTAAAGATGTAAATTTCAATTGTATTTATTAAAACAAAAAGTTATCTAATACCAACTGGGCCTGGGCTAAAAAAAAGAAAGAAAGTATTTACCCCCTTAAAGGTTAAATCCAAATAAGTATATATTTATTAATATTTGGTTAAAGCTGGCAGACAATAGCAATGGCTCATTCAAGAAGTCACTGAAGAGCCAAAGAAAACATCCAAAGAACTGCATCACTCACCTTCATAAAGGTCAAGTCAGTGTTCATGACTCCACCTTCAAACACACTGGAGAAAAATAGCATCCATCAGAGAGAGGTGTGGGAAAAAACCACTGCTAACCCAAGGAAAATTGAAACTCTTGTCATAACACACCTTGATGAACCTCACAGCTCCTGCGAGATATTCCCATAGACTAATGAGTCAAAAGTTAAACTGTTTAGAAAAATGAGGTCCCCTTACATCTGCTGTAAACCAAGAAAAGCCTTGTTAAACTGTTAACTGTTTGAGATTATTAATGAGTTACACTTAAGGCATACCCTTGCTGTCGGGGACGACAGCATAAGCTAAGTTAAGTAAAATTATTATACAGAACTATACATTTTGTGTTGAATCAGGTTGCTATTGTTTTATGTGATATGTTATTTAAGATTCAACACTGTTTAGTATGAGGTAGGTACGAAAATAGAAAAAGAAAAACACCAGGGTGCTAAAAAGCTTTTTCGCAGCACTGTACAAGGATGCTGTGGTGCCAGGATGCTGAGGAGGGCATTAGCAGGAAGGAGAGAGTGTGGCTGCCTCGGCTTTGACTGCATTGCTACTCCCTGAGTTGATTATTGTTGGACTACTTTTAAAGCTCACTTGTGTGTTTCTGTGTGCTTACTGCGTAACCATGGCAACGAAAAAAAAGACAAGCAGAGGAAGAAGATGCAGTTTTTGGAATTATAGTTAAGCAACCACATAAAGGGTTTTAGTGACCAAACTATTCCCACTATTTTAGAGTGAGCTATATTAGCTATTTTAAGCTACATGATGAGATCTGATATGGCCTTTGCAATTTGGCACAGAGTGTGATTGGATACAGCCAATCGTTACGTTGATGGAAAGGTGAAAAACTGAAGCTGTGGCGCTCACACTGTCTCAGGGCAGCAGAAGCTGTTGTACCATCTTAGTGGATTTTGAAAGGCTGACATAAAAATGTTTGTTGCAGGAATAATCGGATTTCCGTTTAATTTGACAATATCTCCCCAACTCTGTGAACAGACAATAAAAGAAACTGGACTGACAACATCAACTTTTGTGAAAAGCCACAGTTTAATCTGATACAAAACCAAGATGTCTGATAATACAAAATTGTTATTAATGTAAGTCTGTTGGCTCTATACAAGAAATTTTAAACTGATGTATCCAAGCAATAATGTCTGTCAGTCAAACACATTTCCGTTTACCTACACGAATATCTGTCCCACTGACAATGAACACTTCGTAATTCTCTTTCCTCAGCGTGTATCTTTGTTGATAGAATCAGGAAGAAAATATTAATGCATGGATTTTATTACATTTAGCACAGGCAGTGTTTGACACCACCATTCATAATATACCAATGGTAATAAAATAATAATGAAAACAAATTTTAATAAAAGCAGGTTCTTTACAAATATGAAATAAGTAACTAAGAGCCACACAGAGCATACAAATCATAATCAACAGCTAAGTATTTTTGGTCAAGTGTCACAGACAGTATTTACAAGGCTTAAGTCAAGCAAATCCACTTTAATGCCAATTACTTGTGGAAAAACAACACATTACTCTCAGAAATAATGTAGATACCACAATGAGCTGTAGGAAGACAGAACTACGGGACAAATGAGACTGAATGGAGGAAGCATTGGGAGGGAACGAAGGAAAGACAAGAATGAGAAAGAGCCTCCTTGTAAAATGTGTATTTCTGTTTTTGGCAATGGTTGAGATAATTAGAGTTTTAGCTAAACACACATTTATCAACTAAAGCAGCAGCCTCACCCTCTGCTCTGCAGAATGAAACTACAAAAATCCAGCAGGCAAAATGATACTTGGAACTAAGGCTTTAGTGTTGTTACCGTAGTGTCGGAAATGTACAACTAGCATTTCCAAAAATCAATCCAGTTCTTACTCACACTACGGTCTAAGGTCATACAATTTGAAAATGATCCATGAAATAATTATTGAGTTATCGGTTAACAGGACCAATCTGCGGCCGATAGGGTCGCCCCACGTCCCCTACCACGTGGTAGACGTGATGAATATCCCATCATATGCCAGACTTTTTAGGGGTATAATTTATAGTGGTGAGGCAGATAGATTACATAATTAGGGACGACTTCTTTTTTTTAAAATTGAACCTTTATTTAACCAGGAAAGCCTCATTGACAATAAAAATCTCTTTCTGGCTTAGACAGGCAGCAGCAATACATAGAAAACATGAAATAATCCATTAAGCAAATTTTCCGTCAGAAATTGATCACAATCATAACAAAACTCAGAAAATCAGACAAAACATCTAAAAAAAGATGTGTCTGCCTCCAAGTAATCCAACATTATCTTAAAAGCATCCAGATAGACCATGTCTTGAAGTTTCAAGTCTTTTTGTAAATCGTTCCAGGCAAAGTGAGCAGCAAACTTAAATGCCATTTTCCCCCAGTTCAGTTCTGATCCTTGGGACAGACAGAGAGAAAAAATCCTGAGAAAGAAGATGATATGTTCCAGAGTTCCTCTGACTGATGAAGGTCAGGAAGTAGGAAGGAAGAAGACCAAGAATAGCCTTGTAAACAAGAATAAGCCAGTGTTTCAGTCTACGAGCAGACAAAGACCATCCAACACGCTCATACAACAAACAGCGATGGGTGAGAGATCTAAAGTTGGTGATGAACCTCAGAACCCCATGATAGACAGTATCCAGAGCACATAAGCTCTGAGTCGAGGCATGCATGTACAAAAAAATCACCATAGTCCAAGACCGACTTAAAAGGAGTCGCAGGCAAGGGACTGAGGACAGACAGAATAAGAGAAAAACAGAAGCCATGAGAAGAAGTCAGACGTGTTTTTTCTCTGGAGAGATAAAGATGACAAATAAATAAAAGCCTCCTGAGTCAGACAAAGAGTGTGATAGCTTGCATGGAAGGTAACACCATGGGCAAGGTTTATTCTGGAATAAGAGAATAGGCCCTTGGTTTGTCACTTATTGACTTTTTGTCTCTATGTTTCATTGCCTTTTTATGATGTATCCATGGACAGCAAATGACATGTCATGGTGCAGGCTCTACGGGAGACAAGGGAGTTGGGTAATGAAAGAAAAGAACAAAAACAGGAAAATTGAGTTATAGATTTATATGAATCTCACTGTCAGCTGTCAGGGCAATGATTATGATGTGAGTCCCTATGAGAATTTGAGTGTGATCAAAGGGATACACTAGTGCACACGCAAACAAATTGACTCAATTGCCCCCCCCCCATATTTATATATATAAATATTTATGATATCAGTCCCATCATGATCTTCTAAACATTCATCTGGCTATCCATAAATGTGCTGTCATACTGGGTGGCTGTATTGTGACATCCCATTTTCTTGCGTTTTATTTTCTTTATCACACTGCCCATTCTCTTTGATTTACTCTGGCAATAAGTAGCACTAGTATTCATTTTGTACGAAGGATTCCGTTTTCTTGAAAAAAATAAGTGTGAAACTGTGTTTGAATTTGTTTAATATGATTTATAGTGGACCGGGAAGGCACTGGGTTTGAAGTGATCAGCCATAACATTATAACCATTGACTTCTGAGGTCAGAATAACAGATTACAACATCACAATGCCACCTGCTAGTGGGTGGGACATTTTTTTTGCAAACTAGATGGCTCAGTAAATGTTTAGAATTGCAGGACATCCTGGGTATAATATGTATGTATATGGACCAATATGTAGGCATTACCAGGTGGTTAGAAGGGCTCTCATCATTGATCTAGAGTTACGATTTCTAAATATTACGTCGTAGTATTTGGGCAAAAGAGGCGAACCCTAACCCCCTGTCACCATAAACATCATCTGAGATCTACCACAAACTATCTGCTCGTCTTTTTCACAACATGTCAAGTCGTGAGATAAGATGAATCATACAAAATGCTTCCAACATTTAACACTGGAACCAACAGGTTCCCTTAAAATAAAGTCACAGTATAAAAGCTGATAAAAAAACTTCACCCATGAAAGGCATTCTATTTAAGCAATGTACAGCTTTGTTCTGCATATTTTGATTCATGTACCTCCGGTCAGTGTCTCAGAATGAAATATGAGTATTGGAAAAGTTGAAGTAAAAGCTGGAATTCCATTGCCTTAGCACAGGCTACTGAATGTCTCTTGCAGACATATTATTTCTGGACTATTTTAAGCTATCGTCTGGCTGCATAAGTGCCTCTATCTTAGCCTCCGTTCTTGTTTCCTGCTTTACTTTTCAGTAAGATTGTAAATAATTGCTGTCCATTAAAAGTTGTGTGTCTCTGACTTGCCAAAGAAAGTCAGTAATTGGAACTGCTTGCTGTATCGAAGTGAAGCGCAAAGCTCAGATCAAAGGCCTGATCAGTGAGAGAGAGAAAGAGACAGAAATGCTTTGAGAGATGATGAGTGACAAAGAGGTAAAACATTCTGCAAGTGACTTTTGGAGGCAGAATTGTTCATGACCCTTCAGAATATTAGAGATATTCACATATTGAGTTTCATACAAATAATTTCCCTCTCTTAACTAGTCTTTGTCCTGGTAGTGATGCTCTCAAAAAAAACATTTGGTCATTAAAAAGAGCAGCGTACCCCTTACTGGCTCAAATAATTATATAGTGATATGAAGACTATACTCCCAAAAAACAGCAGCATCTATTGTTTCATCAAATGCAGCAAGGCTTCTTCTACTTCTTCTTTCAGTTGTTCTCTTAAAGGTCCCAACAGTGGATCATCTGTTTCTATCTTGCCCTGTCCTCTACATCTCCCTCTGTTACACCAACCAACTGCATTTCCTCTTTCACCACATCCAGAAACCTCCTCTCTGGTCTTCCTATATTCTCCTGCCTGGCAGCTCCATCTCCAGCATCCTTCTACCAATAGATCCACTATCCCTCCTCTTCACGTGTCCAAACCATCGCAATCTGGCCTCTCTTACTTTGTCTCCAAGGCGTCTAAACTGGGCTTTCCCTCTGATGTCTAATCCTGTCCATCCTCGTCACTCCCAAAGAAAATCTGAACTTCTCCAGCTTTTCCTCCTGTCTTTTGGTCAATAAGGCCATCTCTAAATCCTACAGCAGAGCTGCTTTCACTACCATCTTGTAAAGCGTTGCTTTAACTCTTGATGCTCCTCCTCTGTCACAGTCACTCTACGCCACCCACTCCATCTTGCCTGCACGCACTTCTGCACCTCTTTTCCATACTCCCCGTTGCTCTGACCTATGGAGCATGAGTGGGGATGTGGACAAAATTAAATATATAAATAAATGAATGCCCCCAGCTGTCCTGACAGGACCTTCACCTCAGAAAACTGTAAAGTGCACAAGCGAAAATCTGCAGTGAGGGATGGGTCAACAAAATGTCAGCCCTTATAGAAAACATTTTTGCGTATTTATTTAAAGTATTAATTATATCCCTGAAAAGTTTGGGATCATTATTATAATGCAATCTTCATCCCCGCTACCCCCTGTTACAGTGATCCTGTCAATGCGATAATTCAAAAACGATTTCATGGATCATTGTCATTTGTCAATTTTATACGCCCAAAGACCTTAGTGCGAGGAAGAACTGGCATGATTTTGGGAAAGGTCGGCTGTTTTTTCCAGCGCTTTGTTGTGTATAACTCCAAAGGATTTGGGGTCATAATTGTCAACTTTTGGTCCGATCTAGTCCAAATTAGGTCCATAAGAATAGAATCAAGAAGATCTATGTTGTATATATCATAGTTTACTCTATTAGTTGATATTTTAATCACTTGGAGGATCCTTTTTACGCAAAACACACATAATTAAGGAGTTCAAACAGGAAGAATTGCTTGCACAATGCAGGAGATTGTTGGCTTTTCTGGGATATACCCTTGCTGTCAGGGAGAACAGCGTAGACCTTGTTTTTTTGCAACCTATTTACTCCTACACTTGCTAATAACTGATGGTCACTGCTTCACCTGCCCTTGAATTAAGTTGTAGTTATCTTAATTTCCTGCCTTTAGTTGTTATTTAAATTATTGGGTCATACTTAACGAAATTCTAATGTAGAGGTTTACACTTAATTTGAGTTTTCAAAGACTGTGTGGTCGGATTGAGGGCAGTGGAGTATTCAGAAAATAAAAAATAAAAGGAGAGCTCCGGCCACTGGAATTAATGAGGCTGCGTTTGTGTGTAATAGAATGAATGAAAGAGAAAAGAGAGCAGAACAAGCGAATCTTAAAATGCGCGATAGGGTACAGATGGAGAACTTGTCTGCATAGCACTTTCAGAATTTATGATGTGTGGATGCTTGGAGGAAAAAGATCCCATACGCTAAGTGAAATTGTTTTTCTCTCTTTCCCACTCTCTCTTTCTCTCTCTCTCGCCGTGAAGTCCTGGTTATTGTTACCTTCCTGATGTCTCGCTGTTATAAAACAAGTCAACTGAGAAACAGCCCTTCCTCAGAAACAGCCTGTATCTCAAAATAAAAGACGTTTTACCGGTGAAGTGGGATAAATAGAACATGATTTCTTCTACACTCACAGGGCGAGACTTTAACGATTCCACACTCACTGTATCCTTCATTAGTTTACTTTAAGCAGTCTTGTCTTTTGATTGTAAATGTAAATAGCTGCAGCTTAAGGCATATACAACATAAAATATATAGCAGTGTATTCCACAGATCTTTGCAGTTTCCCTCTCATTGTCAGCAATTACATTTAATTTTTCATAATTTCAGATACATCTTTTGCACCTACCTTGAAAATCTGTAGTTTGAAAGAAGGATTGCATGTTTTTCATCTATCTTTTTATTTGAAAGTCATGTAACGATCCCGAGGTTTCACAAACGAATCTCTGACCAAAACAGCCGGCATGTAAAAAGAAAATACTTTTTACTAGTGATGGTGGATATTTACTTACGTGATTTGTTCCTTGGCCACAGGTCCAGCCTTTGCAGAGTCCATACCCACTTTATCCTTCCTTTGCTTTATGCAGTGCTGTCTTTTAATGATAAATGGCAGCACTCTATTTCCAAGCTTTTTAAAATATTCACCTCATAAAACAATTCACGCTCAGACACCATTATGACCATGACTAACTTATCATGGACATCTCGTAGCTGAGGGAACACATATATGCCTCATTCATTGCTGTGATGGTTTGACAGTCCACTGGCTTGCTGATTAATTTATTCTATTCTCATCTTATATGGGAGATTATAGAAAATGTGGGCAAGAGGGCATTTTAGTCTACAAACAAACATTTCCTGTTATTGCCTGGAGCTCAACCTATATTCAAGTTTTTTAATATATAGTAGTAAGTTACTACAGTAACTACTATATAGAACTTACTACTGTATAATAAGTTCTCTCTTACTATATAGTAAGAGAAAACATCGGCCAGGCTCTTTCTTACTATATGTTTAAGTTTAGTTAAGTTACATCCCAAAAAAGTCAGTGATATTATGGCGTTGTCATTGCCGTGTCCATTGCTCTGCAGATTGGTCGTGTTAACACAATAACTAAAAAAGGATTTCATGGTTCATTTTCAAACTTTATACCCACGTAGACCTTAAGAAGAGGAAGAACTCGATTGTTGGCTGTATACTTCTGACACTAGGGGGAGATTTATCCCCAAATAACTTCATAATTCCTTATAATTTCTCAACCGTTGGTCTTATTAAATCCAAATTTGGTGTATTTGAATCGACTCGAGGAGATCTTTCTCACAAATAACGTATTTGCCTCTACTAGTTCATATTTTGCAATTAATTTGAGCAATTCAATCAGGGGTGTTAGGCCTTTGGTTAGCCTAGTTTGACATTTTTACATCAGGTACATCAGGCACCATGGAGACACGTTTTGGGATACTACAACATCAACTTGAAGCAAACCATTAGCTTCTGCTCATTTGCTAAGAGCAGAGCCCTACATAGTTCTTCACACTTTGAGAAGAGCCCTATATGGATTATTTTATGCACTAAATGCACATCTGAATATAAAAATAAATGTTTAAAATATTAGCATTTTATATTTAACAGGTATATGACAGCAGGTATATATATATATATAATGGTTGTTTTGTTCTTCTGAGACTAACACGAAGAGCAGTACATACAAATGATCAGTGCATTCTACAAAAATCTTTTGGGGGGTTGGCTGTGGCTCAGAAGGTAGAACCGTCATCCCGCAATCGAAAGGTTGACAGTTCGGTCCCATCCTTCGCAGACGAGGGTCTTTGATCAAGAACCAGAACCCTGATATGATCTATGGATGCTTCACAGGGGCTGCAATGGGTCAAATGCGGCGAAATGATTTCACAATGTTGTACTGTGTATAAATGTATACACTAAATAAAGGTTATATTTATATTACTATTTATCAACATCCATTCAGAATCTTTTTAAACACACTACACGTTTCACACATGCATACACTCACCCACACGAAGGATCTTACTGACAAACACCTGCCATTACCTTATTTTGAGTTTTCGTGATGGTTTTAGAGCCTGGGCAAAATCTATCCAATTTAAACAAACAGGGCAGCATGGTGACTTAGTGGTTAGCTCTGCTGCAATACTGCAAGAGTGCTCTTTGTTCAAATCCTTCTGGGGACCTGGGGCGATTCTGTGTGGAGTTTGTAGTTCGCCCTGTGACCGTGGGAGGAAATGGGTTCCTTCCAGGCTCTTCCTCCCACTGTCCCAAAACATGCAATATAGATGAACAGGTGACTCTAAAAGGTCTGTTGGTATGAATCTGAGTGGGAATGGTTGTTTGTGTCTATGTGTTTACCCTTAGACAAACTAAGTTATACCCCGTGTCTTGGCCATGTCAGCTGGGATATGATACAGCCCCTGCACCATCCTGCAAATGATAAGCAGTTCATATTTGTTTGTGGTCTTATTGACTTATCTTTTCCATTTTGCTCCACACCTTTATTTCTTTCTTGCTCAGTAAATGATTCCTTCTCACTCTTGACTCTTTCTCGCTGTACCCAACTCCTCAGGTGGACAAAGTAGGCGTATGTGGAAAGCAGATGTGTGCGGTGTGTTCTGGTGCATGCCTTTCTGTACATATCTCTGTCCAAAGTATGGGAACCAGCTCTGGCCAACAGTTATGTGTTTAGCACATTGTGGTGTGTGTTTGTGTTTGTGTTTGTATGTGGGTGTGTGTTTGCTTGCACCCATATGCAGGTGGAGACATGTGCCCAGTTTATGCAGCAGCTGTGCGTTTGGTGGTTGTTTGGCTATGGACAGCTGTTTTGAAGCAGGTGATGATTTTGTGAGCCAAGCAGACAGTCAGCCAGACAGGCGACCAGAGGGTGTGCTGAGGCCAATGAGATGCAAAGTGAACGTGTGCTGGCCATTTACTCAACCAGGCCTTCTGGCCCTCTGCTGGAGGGACCCAGCTGTGGGTGTCAGTGTTTAGACTAAATCTGCCAAATTGAACATAGACAGCTTATAGATGAGTACTGTTTGTGAATAAATCCAAGGGAGATGGTGTGATTTAATGTTCGAAGTGGTCAGGTTTTAAATCGATTCTGTTGTAATCTAATCCTTCCTCAGTGAATTTCCTCAAAATCAGACTAGCTGCTACAAATAAATGCTGCATGAGATGTGGGGAAATGGGAAAATTGTGTCTATTTGATTAAAGTTGATAAACTGAGCACTCACATTTACTTAAATAAAGAATAAGCGTTAAAAAAGTTAAACCACGTAACTACATGATGTATGTACGTGAAGATGGATATTTTTTTTAGAACTGTTAGATAAAGAAAGGTGGAAAAAGGTATAAAGAGACAAATGTAACAAACAAGTAGGCATAAAAGGACAATAGCAAAAAGAAGTGCTAGGAAGATGAAAAAGATGACATGGAGATAATTAACAATTAAGGCAAGACGGAAATTAAATAAAAGAGGAAGCAATATAAACAAGACTATAAAGAGCAGCAGAAAACTGCAGCTGTCAGCAAATTGTTAAAGTAACTGCTGCCTATAAGTTGTGAATAGGAAGCAAATGGGGCCCATATGGTTTCCTTCTGTCATTCCGTCTATATTGAAGACCTGTCTAAAACCTCATTAAGGTCTTATGACAACAGCCATACCTCCACCACTAATTTCAGACAGATGGATATGAAGCTCTATGATGCGACACCAGCTGTGCTTATGACACAAAATTACATTGACTGTTTATTCCCAGAGGAAGACAAGCAAGCAAATGCTGCATTTACTATTCATTTGAATACGAGCACTCTATTTTGTTATATTAATCATGAGAAAGTCATTAAAAATAAATGATTTCACACAGCAGACTTCTTTCAATGGCATCTTTTACAGCATATTTGTTAACCCATATTACCACTTAATCCATTGTTAACTGCAAGCACAATATCTCAGGGATTGTTATGAATCGGCTTTTGTTAAAGTGTTAACCCCAAAACAAATTCATGGACAGTTTTCAAATTTTATGTCATTATAAACCATAGGGTGAAGAAAAACTGGATTGATTTGGGGAAAGATCAGTTGCATATTTCTGCCACTACGGGGAGCTTCATCTCCAAAATTACAAAGTTTTTGAGCCACAATTTCTGAACCGTTGGTCTGATTTAGTCCAAATTTGGTGCATTTGGATATTATAATTTTTTACTCTAATAGTTCATATTTTTCTCACTAGGGGAGCTCTTTTTAGCAAAAACATTTTTTGGACTTGCTTCCTAATTGTTTGTCAGATTTAATCGAAGTTGAACTCTGTTATACTGTTTCAAGGATATCTACCTTTTATTTGTTATGGTTTACTATAATAGTTCATATTTCCGTGTATGTGAGCGGTTGTCTGTCTCTGTCAGCCCTGTGATGAGCTGGCGACTCGTCCTGGGTGTACCCTGCATCTCACTCAATGTCGGATAAGATAGGCTTCAGGCCCCGCAACCCTGAACCGAATAAGCTGTTACGGATAATGAATGTTCATATTTCACTCACTTTTCTTTTTTTTTCCGGCAAAAGCCAAAAGTTTCTCATCCATAACTTCCCAACCATAGGTCAAGATGTGTCTAAAGTTAACTCTCAAGTTTTGAAACGTGGAATCTTTTTTCTTTTATTACTGGGCTCAGAATAGGGTTAGCAGGTTTCCCGCTTTGTGCTGGACTGCACAGAATTTTCATCTCTTGTTCCGCGTCCCGAATATTGAGTCATTTTGGTTGGTTCTAGTTTCAATAAATCTACCCTCCAGGAGAGATGTTTACCGGATTTTATCCAATGGCTGCTTTGGGGGGTTGACATTCGCGGGGCTGAGACTGCGCTGCGTGTGTGCTGCCAATCAAATTGCACACACACGAGTGAATATTAGGTCAACCTGTTTCTGCTCTTCGATATCCCGGGAAAATTGCAATTGAAATCACACACTATGCAGATCTGTGATGAATACTACCACCATGAAGAAGAGATGCTGCTTCAACAAAGACTAAGCAACTACATGCACCTGGCTGAGGCCAGTGGAAGGCGATGCACAGAGAGTTATTGCTTTGTATGTCAGACCTCCTTTGCAATAACACACAGATGGGGATACCGCGTGAGGCAACACAACACAACACATGAGTTTCATAAAAAATGCACGGCACAAGGAGAAATCACCTGCGTATTTCTGCCGATCTGTGAGCACATTCTTATTTTCCCAAAGATGATTACTAGACAGACAAAGTAACGTTTGCGGGGATGACAAACATTTCCTAAACCTTGCTGCATTCCCACTCATACAAGTCTACGACTGTGATAGTAAACAAGCAACAGTTAGTAAATCAGAGATTGCACAAAAGATTTAACATAGTCATACAAAAGCAGGTTTTGGAAGATGATGATTTTACTATAAAAACCTATGGGACTTTATATTATGGTGGTCGGAAGGGTTAGGTTTATATTTATGACGAGAAAAGTTCAAATATAATTAAGGCCTAATCGTAAAGCCTTATCTGGCCTATCCTGTGACATACATATTCTATTGTGTGTGTTTATTTTTTAAGTGAACTAGTTGGACATTATGTAAAAATGGCCACCTTTTATCGTTGGTGACGTATGTCCCACATTGTCCCTCATAATAATTCTCATTGTCCCATTGCTTCATTGGGATTTAGTCACCCTAGCTCTGACAGAATAGCTAACTGCATTTATCTTCATTATTGAGTCAATCTGCTATCTTAACTTATTGCATATAGCTGAATTCATATAAATAGTCAGGTTGAGTCAGTATGGACGATGTTCAATCATTGGAATTTCTGATAAAATGCAAGTGATGGGGGTCTTCCAGGGATATACTTAATCCGTGGGGGATGACAGCATAGCCCCCCCTTAATTTATATTGTGAACCAAGTTCAAGAGTTCAGGGGTCTGCACATTGTGCATTATAACTGTGAAAACTCCTAGCATGCTGCCATTTGCCTGTCAGTAAGTGTCACTGTCACCGAAAGAACACAGAGCCTCAGCAGCCATTATTATTTATTAAACTCTTAGAGGGATGCTGTAGTTGTAGGTTTAGTCATTTATGTTTTTGTCTTTCCAAGGGAAGTAACGTCAAAATATAACTTTAATTTTTTATAGCCAGGGAGAATCAAGTGCAAATAAATTCCCGACGAGATTCACTAGTGAGCCACAAACTAGCTTCAACCTTTCAAAATGTCAGTGATTAATTTCATGTCGGTTGTATCGGAGAGGGAGACAAACAGATCAATTTGGCTCTGCAGGAAGGAATAAGAGTTTTTTTTTAGAGTGATGAGGGGGAGAGAAACGTCATCATGTGCAGGATGTTCTACATTGTTACTATTTAAAAGAACTATGGCTTCAAGTTAAGTTAAATATTTTGGAAAGCATCAAAAATATGAAGTTATAAATATTTTTGCACTTTCATTAAAAAAACCCTGTCAGGTCTGTCCATATGTCTTGGTGGAAGCATCACATCAATATTCAATTTCACTGCCTGTCAGCCACAAATGCGAATCGGGCATCTATAATATTATACATAGACTCTGAGATATTTTTTCGGACTGTCAAGGGCATTGTGAAAGAATCGTTATAAAAATCTACCTTTTTTGTGCGCCTCGGTGTAGGTCCAGGAAGATAAGAATTGAGCTGTAAATGTTGTGGGTGTGTAATTAAGGACAACCTGAATGTCATCAAAAGATGACTGCTAATGGGAACCGTGGTTTCCTCCAGTCAGGTGTGATGAAGGACCGCGGGGCCTCTCGACAGGTGTGTGTATTTGTGCACAGTGTGTTGCACAGGTTGGCGGATGATTGCTGTGCACTGTAAGACTTGTGACAGATGTGTACCTACAGGTACACCTGCGCCTGAGTTTTTATATGCATCAAGAGCAACATGAGACATAATCCAATCCTGATCATGGGATATAGAAACATGATTTTTTCACCATTGTTCAATTAATCTCAGTTTTGTCACAGACACCTTATCTGTTTCTGTCTGTGTGTGTGTACGTGTTCGTATACCTGTAAATTGACTGTGTGTGCCACTGTATTTTTGTACTTACATCTTGCCTGCTACCCTTTCTTCCCACTGTGTATATAATGAAAAGCTAAGTGGCCTTGGTTAGCAGTGATTAAAGATGGACGGCTACCTAAGATGAGGAGGAGAGAACAGCGGTCGGGAACTGACAGTTTGGCTAAATGATAGCGCTGCTATGTCGAGGATAAATGGATCATGCAGCTATATTCATCCTTTGCCATCAATTATTCAAAGACCACCCAACAAGACCAATCTCAAGAAACCCGGTCTCCTCTGCAGTGCTGGCCGTGCATGTTTCCAACCAGGGGGCATGATCCACAGAGTTGTGATCCAAATTCCTTGTAGGGTCCTTAACATGTTCAAATCAGTGAAGGTGTCTCAGGGAATTAGCTCTTTATTAGTGTCAATTTATCAACGGCTAACAATGTAATGACCTTGTTATTGAGGGTATTGGCTTTATCTGAAATTACCCCTGATATGCCGGTGTGCGTGTCATGTCTCCTCCGTCTGCATAGAAGCAGCACGTGTCTACTGACTACTCATTTGTATGTAAGTGCGTTCTGTGCACGTGTGTTTTTCTTCATTTGCATGAACGTAATTGGTTTTGTACCGTATGTCCTTCCCTCTATATGGTGATATTCATGCAGGAGTGTGTGTATGTGTGTGATATTACAACACGTCTGATAGTGTCGTCAGATAATAGATGGCTGATTGGTCATTTGCATTTTATAATTAATGTGTAGATTTTTCTAATCTTAGAAAAGGACCCCAGAAACATGACATTTTGTGCATTTCATTGCATGTTACATTGTCAGGCATTCCCCCCAAACATTTTTCAAACTGGGTCATTCAACAAGAAGTATTTGTGCAGAGATTCATGGTCACATGACTTTTCTTGTATTACCAAAGGGGTCAAAATGTTAATTTGACATTGTCTGCAAAACTGATGATATTCTTATTAGAGTTTTGAGGTGTGAGCAATTAATAGCATGGTAAACAATGTGTGTGTTTAAAGTAGTCTTGTAAGCACGCTCAGTTCGTTTTTCGAACATAACTTCAACATCGTTGGTCAGATTTAGTCCAAGTTAAGCGCATGTGCATTTTTCTCGAGGGGACCTTTCTTGTTTATTTCACATTTCACTCTGAAATTCATAATTCACTCACTAGGGGAAGCTTGGGTATGTCGGGGGATATACCATTACTGTTGGGGATGACAGCACAGGCCTAGTTTTAGCATAAAGCTAACTTTATAAATCGTCTTCTCTCCATTCTGCAAGAATTCCCCTCCACCGAACAGTTACAATGTGAGTCAGACATTTGAGAGGGGTAAAATCCAGTCTCACTCACAACCCCGAAGTGAAGGAGCTAAAAGACAACAGAGCTGCTTCCTCTCCGCTGCACCGCGGGATACCATCTTCTTGCCATGTGACCCTAGTGTACCAGGTATCTATCTATCTATCTATCTATCTATCTATCTATCTATCTATCTATCTATCTATCTATCTATCTATCTATCTATCTATCTATCTATCTATCTATCTATCTAT